>FWCC01000348.1:0-127138 GCA_900169235.1 Zarea fungicola
TTCCTTTTTTTTTTTTTTCGTTTTTTGTAATTCCAGCACTGGCAAAATATTCCAGACTGGTGGTCGTTCGAGCGCTGGCAACATCTCATCCTGTTGTGGCGGCGTCACAAACTACGCGGAAAGCGCCAAACTCGCTACACATCTTTCTAAGCTTAGCTGTACCGCAATATTTCAAGACAGTCGCATTTAATCTTTAGTTTCTTCAAAGTATTCCAGCTCTGCTGCTGCTCAAAGTTGCATCATTCAGCCTCTGCTGCAAGGACTGGCTCTAATCGCCTCTCTACTAGGTTGGTGTCCGAAGCCCAATTGAAAAGAAGTAAAGTAGAGGCAGAAGTTTGCTAATTAAGTTTAAATATTTAAAACTGTATTTTAATAGAGAAATCTCTCAAATTGACCATTGAATCGGTCCTCTTCGGCTCTCAATGCGTCAATAGATGCTTCGAGCTTACGGCTCATGTTATGAAACTGACGCGCCGTCGATGACAGTCTAGAACGCTAACACGATAATAGGATTAATAAAGTACGGCAAAGCTCATCCATTCTTCGAGCTCTGGTCGTTTCCCCGACTGGAGTGGATGGTCGGCACTCGGCGACAACATCGCCGACGCCATGGGAGGCATTTGGTCTCCATTAACAAAGCCGACTCCGTACCTTTCCATGTTCCGCCCATTGTACCCTGGGGTGTGCCGCTAAGACTGGTCTAGCCTTGTCGGCCTCATTACCTTGCAACTTGGCTGCTGATGCATTGTCACAGCTTTGCACTCTCCCCCATGGAATAGCCGCGGAAAAACTAGGCGGTTCCTTAATGCCACATTCTACACAGCTGCTAGTACCGTTACATCGGCAGGTAATACTCCATGAGCCCGATGAATAGGATAATTAGTGAATATTACATGAATGGCACATCAGAACTACTTTATTACCGGGCCGTCTCAACTACTTCACCTTCGATAGAGACGTTTATGCAATCCACACTGCTGAAAGTTTGTATATAGCTGCGGACGTTTCTTTCCCCATCATGGTGTCTCAGCCTCACTCTCTAGCCATCAGGAACGTCCACGTCTTCACAGGTACAGGCTTCACTCCCTTGACGACAGTCTTCATCGACGGTGAATATGTTACTGCTGAGCGATTGGACACACCTGAAGTGGACGGTAAAGGTGGGTTCCTCATCCCAGGGCTCATCGACGCTCATCTTCATATGCGCTCCTCAGATGGACTAGATCAATTGGCCAAGTTCGGGGTCACTTCAGCTATCGATCTTGGGTGCTGGCCGACATCGCTTGTGCAAACACTGAAGGAGTACTCGGCAAGACCAGGAGTCGCTCAACTGCGAAGCGTCGGCTTGGTTGCCACTGCACCGAACAGCTTGCATCAAAAGATGTTTCCTGATATGCCAAAAAGTGCGATACTTTCCAGCTCAAGCCAAGCAGAGCATTTTGTTGCAGAGCGCGTAGCTGAGGGAGCTGATTACATCAAAATCATCGCCGATATTCCAGGCCCCGATCAGGAGACAATTAATGCGATCGTCAATTGTGCTCGAGTCCATGGCAAATTGTCAATTATTCATGCAACAAAAAGCAAGATTTTTGATATGGCACTGCAGGCTGCGCCAGACGTCATTACGCATCTGCCCCTCGATGCAGCACTCGCTGGATCGGTCATTGAACAACTTTTAGAAAAGAAGATCGTCTGCATCCCAACTCTTACCATGGCGCGGGCTCTCACGAGCATGAAAAAGGTACCTGGCATGAACTACGAGAACAGTCACGAGTCCGTCACCCGCCTGGTTGCTGCAGGAGTTTCCGTTCTCGCGGGCACAGACGCAAATGATCATTCACCCGCTGGTGTAGCATTCGGTGAGAGCCTGCATGATGAACTGGCCAACTTTGTGGCAGCTGGAATGTCGCCCTTGGCTGCACTGCGATCTGCAACCATAGAATCGGCGGAATATTTTGGCTTTCATTCCGGAGTTATTGAGCCAGGAAAACCGGCCGACTTGGTGTTATTGGGCAAAAATCCTCTAGAGGATATTAAAGCGACCAGGGATATTCGAGCAGTGTGGTGCCGGGGTATCCAAGTAGCAATTCAAGACTTACCAGTCTAACTTGATATTACGGCAGCTACTCACTGCTCCTATTAGGCAATAGATGAGTAATTCTGCTTCGTAATCTATCCAACCAGGACTTCACGACTTCATTATCCCCAGTGAATGATGCACCGGACTATGGAACTGACTCAGACATGTAAACCCATGTCAGCCACAAGAAAGTCGGCCCCAGCGGCCCGCAGCTACCAAGCCTGGGTACCAATGCCCTAAAATGGCTAGGTTGCCCTTAAAGCCCGACCACAGTTCTTTACTTGTAGCATTACTTGCTTGGCTATCAGACCGTGGATGTATTCTACTTGGAAGTCACAGCTTATAAATCAGGGTCCTACATTCCGTCCTTCCGGCTGCTTAGTCAAATTGTTGGTACTTAACACCACAACTGTCAAGGAAGAATCTTGAACAGGTAGACCTTATTCGTATCACAAACTATTCGCCTGCAGCTCTATTACAGAACTCATTCATGCGAGTATTTCTCCTCCTTCCATCAGTAAACTGAAAAATACACAAGCTCGGCAAGATGGTTGTCGTTGGCCAACCTCGGGACATGAATAGATGGCGAAGTGAACTGCTCGACCAGAACATCCGCTTTCCTAATGAATCAGATCAGTACAGGCAGGCTAGAGATGAGCTCCTAAGCCAGGAAGCCAAGCTACGGCAGTTAACCAATGAAGTTGCGGCCCAGCGACATGCTCTTCCGCCAGGCGGCGCCGTGAATGAAGACTACGTCTTCGAATCTGTAGCGGATGGCTCCAAAATCAAACTCTCCGAGCTATTCGCGCCAGGCAAAGACTCACTCGTCATATACAACATGATGTTTCCGCGCTGGTCAGAGGACTTGCGCGCGGCAGTGCCTGGGGGCAAGACTTCTGAGCTACAGCTTGTTGAGCAGCCATGCCCATCCTGCACCTCACTCGTCGATGGACTTGCAGGGGCTGCCTTTCACCTGGCCGAGCGCACGAATCTTGCCGTGCTGGCCAAGACGAGCCCAGAGCGGCTACGCACCTACGGAGAAGAACGCGGTTGGGAGCACCTTCGATTGCTGTCCTCGCGCGGCAACACGTTCAACCGGGACTACTTTTCTGAGACCGCCGATGGAACACAAAGAGCAGTTTTGCATGTCTTTGTGCGTGGCGAGAACGGTATCCGTCACCACTGGACGAGTGAATCGGTCTTTAAGAGTGGAGATACTAGTTCGCTTGAGCCGATATGGACAATCTACGGAGTGCTGGATCTGACGCCAGAGGGACGAGGAGATCGCGCTGCGTACCCTAATTTACAGTATTAAGTCGCTTAGATATATCTTGGACAATGAAATGGTTTAGAATCTTGGATTAAATAAGTTGAATATATTTCTGCGATTCTCTTAGGTACATCTTGCTGCTAATTATGAAGAGCATCTGCTATCTTGCAAAGATCTAGAATGTACAACGATTTCTGACCGTTGCAAAATAGTCTTCAGTAGTTATTTTCCTTCCTCAAGGCTTTTCCAAAATCGTTCAATATAAGTAGAAACCTCGGGTACTTTTTCTCTCACAAGTCCATGTCCCACTTGCGGGATAACTGCAACATCTGTCATCCCAACCTCATTCAAATCAGCTACGCTGCACACGGGATCCAAATCCCCAAGTATACTAAAATTCTCAATACTCGTCTTCGCTGCGGCGGTAAATTCAGGCTGCCTATCAAACGCTCCACCATCTCGAAGGATTCCAACTACAGACGGCAGATGCCCCTCGTGATTCTTCATCTGCCAGTCACGGACAGCTTCCGCCACGACTTCTCCGCGAGCGACTCTCTCCCTCCAGTCCGGCGGCACAACCAGCTGACCACCCTCCAAGAACTCAATAACCCACTCTTGCGCCTTCTCCTCCAGACCCTCGCCGCCTCTCATGTAGCTATTCTCGAGTTCGGTCAGCTCAGAGGTACGCAGAAGGCCCGCAGGGGCAATCAGAACCATGGAGGAGAGGCGTTCAGTGTGACGGGCGGCAAAGGTTGCCACCGTGGATCCACCGAATGAGTAGCCGACAAAATGCGCCTTCTCCCATTGAAGAACTCCCAACAATTCAATGATTAAATCGTGAAATATGGCAGCGCTGTGAGGGGTGATGGGAGTGTCTGAGAGTCCATGACCCCACAGGTCAACGAGGACACAATGAGCGTAGGGAAAGGCATTGTGAACTGCGCTCGCCAAGGGCTGCAATCCGAGAGCTGGTGTCTGGACCCCATGGACGAACAGTACACGATCGATGGGCTTCTTTCGATCCGCAGGCAGAGGACCCGACGGCGGGAGCGAGTAATAGGCAGCGTTGCCGTACTTTGTGTGAATGAAGGACGCCTTGCCTAGTTTATTGCCGAAAACGGAGACAAATTCCGCCTCTTCTGGTGCTCGGATTGGCCCTTCTTGTTCCCCATGCTTCGGTTGATCCCAGGGACGGGGTAGCACAACGGACGATTTATTCATGCTAAGTATTTTGCTAGGAGTTGCAAGTGTGAACCCTCTGGAAACATCATGCAATGGATCATGTTTCGATGTAGCTACCCCATGTCTTACGTAACCAATATTTGATAGTCCCAGCGTGATTTATAAGCCAGTTTCAAGCATATATTGCAATCAGATGCGGGGTGCTTAAAGATGTTGAGTTCGGCGAATCCCACCACCATGACGCCTTCGTGTTCTCCCCACCTTTCTCCATTGGCTGAAATGTAGCATTTATATTGCAGTAAACAAATGATAAATCTACGTACTACCAGTCGCTTCTCTACATTATATGTGAACATTTTGAACTCCCGCTTGTGTCCCTGCATGAGTTACTCAGGGATCTTGCTCCTCTGACGGCGAATGCTGGCGTGCCGCAGGAAGACATGGAGATTGCCAAAAAAATAGAAGGTGACAGTGATATGAGGAATAAGTAGTCCAGAAAAGTCAAACCGACATCCGAAACTGCTGAAACTGAAACTAGCCAGACGTGCATATCATGAAACTGAAGCTCGGGCGAGATTCACTTTCATGCCTCCTCTATCGAGCACTGTTGATGGTCACGCAGGCCATTGACCGACACAGATGCTCCCCTTGTATCCCAGCCATTCTCTCCAGAGCACAGTCATCTCATTTGGAACATCCCACTGAGACTCCTGGCCAACCCACACTTTCCACCGACGCATACTTGCAGCTTCAGGCTCAGCCGGCGTCAGCGGACTCCCCTTACTCGTCTCCCCTGCTTCAAAGCACTCAAACATGACTCCAACAAATTCGCTTAGCCACATGGCCATCTCAAACTCCATATGCTTGAGCTTCGGCATGCGCAGCACGGCAGTAGCCAGCGCCACCGCAAGCGGATTGAATGTGTTTGGGTCCGGCATTGTCCGCCACATGTGCGTCGGCCTAACGCCGTTTCGTACACTGGTGCTTGGCTGGTCTTCGTCGGAACTTTCCGAGTCTTGCGAGGACTCGCTGAGGCCTTCACTGCTGGAGTGATCTGAGTTTGAGCTTATACCTCCACGTTCTGATTCAATAGCATTTGGATCACCGGTGTAGTACCAGTCCCCGCTCGGGGCGACACGGGTGGCAATAATGTGTAACTTCTGCAGCAAAGGCCACGATCCAGGCGCATGGCCATCCTGGGCCCGTGGATCGACAAGCAGGGCTGGGCTAATGGAGAGGTCCTCCAGCTTGATAATCTGCAGAGCCGGGCAAGATTGTGTAAAGGTCCGTAGTGCGTCGCTGAGGGGATCCACGCCATCTTCTTCAACATTGGCGCATCGAAAGTTGTGGTTGTACGGCTCAGTCTTGTCCTGGTAGATCCTCAAATTTTGCAGCTTGGGCAGCCGTAATTTCGCCAGTCCTCTCGCAAACGCGGATCGGTGTGCCCTGCGCATACTCTCCATCCGCAGGCGCGGCTCTATAACCTCTAAAGAGAGCAGCTCCAGCCCAGGCATCGCACCAGCAATCTCCAGCATTGTCGCGGGATGAAGTGGCCTGCCGAGAATGGGGATGTACAGGCTGACAATGTCCTCCACTACGGGAAGAGGAGCGTCGTCTACAAAACGGAGCCATCGCAATGGCGTCTTAAAGGGCGCCGCAATATCCGAGTCGACGTCTTCTGCCACATGAATAAGCAAGGTGATTGCCAGTCCTCTTCTGCCCTCCAGTGTATGCAGCTCGTCTTCCCAATTCTTTAGAAGCGCTAGCAGCGACCGAACTGCGCTTGTAAAGGCCATGATGTTAGCCTTGTGGTCGGAGCGACTCTCTCCATATGTAGGTAGCAAGATGTCATATTCAATCTTGCCAAGGGTCCGGCGACGGCGCGAGCTCTCAAAGACAGTGCCAAATTGGCTTATTTCTGTGCTCTTGAGACATATGCTGGAGAAGGCTTCTGCCTCGCAAACATGCTGCCATTGGCGTGAGATGGCAGCATAGGGGACGAACGGCGGCTTCGGTGCCGGTGGCCAGGAAGGCGCAGGCTGGATGTAGAGATAGCTCGCAATCAGAGAATAAATCTCAGGACTGAGTTTGTTCATGCTAACTTGGCAAGTGATGCACGAGGCAGATGATTCTTTGAAACATGAAGGGTTGTTCTTCCTTGCATGTTCGTCTTCCCCACCTCGGCATGAACCCACCAGCCTCTCATTAGTGCTCCAAGTATCGAGGAGCGTGCGCCACCACCGGCCGGACTGCCTAGTCGGCAAGCTACAGATTAGCTACTGAGGCGGGGAAGGTACAGCTACCCACAAAAAGTCTGTGGACACACGCCTATTTACACCAAAACTCACCTACTTTAGCAGGCATTTAAGATACTAATACAAATAGAGAAAATAAACTTAATAAAATAAAAGTATTATTTCTTATATAAAGATATATATATATTAAGGGATAAGAGCTATTTACTCTTTATAAGTTAGCATAACTATTCAAAGTTAAAGATTTTTTGGATTTTTATTTATAGTGGACTTATAGGGCATTATAGTGGATGCAGATTTTCAAAAAAACCGACGTTTAACTTTAAAACTCTATGGCCTTAGAATATAATACATTATTTAAAAAGTAAAGAGATAGAAAGCTTACCTTCATAATTATAAACTTTCAATATAGAGTATATTTCTTCTACTATAATACTCGATTTTAGATAGACTTTTAAAATAGCCGAGTTTTGGTGTAAATAGGCGTGTGTCCACAGACTTTTTGTGGGTAGGTTTAGGTTTGTCGCATCAGGCCCAAGGCAGCTCCGCGAAGTGATGGCCCAAAAAGACATCGCCAAGACCATTAGTTCTCGCGCTACTCTATGTAAAGATTGTGTGTAGAGTATTGGCTTGAGTTTTCTTTTTTTTCCTTCGTCTTTATCTTGAGCGGTAGGCGTCAGATGCCTGTGCCATGATGCCATTGGAACCCAAAACATCATGTAGGCCATGCCCAGTGGATGTGATGAGTTCCTTTATAGGCCCTGTAACGTCAAGCTCAAGTTGCCAAGCAGATATGGTCTAATAATTATGACTTGGTGTGGGTGGCCCCTTTTTGGCACAACACAAATCTTAGTCCGCAGACCGCTGGAACCTTGAGGGTTAAGCCTAGGCAGTTTATTCAAGCACCACCACCCGAGGAAACGTGCTATTTCCCTTTCGAAACCAAGTGTGCGAAACACCAGGCTTCAAATGTCATTTTAGCGGCGCTGCTAGCATGGAAGCGGCGTTCCGCACCCGCGCTTCTCACTTCAAGCAGGGGATTGGGAAAACGGCATGCTGGGCCAATGGGACTTTGGTGAGACGCCTTGCATACTCGACAGTTATTATCAATTAGTTAAGCATAACTAGTGGCCTCACCTAAAACTCGTCAAATTTCCGATATAGAGCGACACTTTGGCTAGATTACGCAATACAAGACGCAATAAAATGGCCAGCTAGATTAAAATAAAGAGTAGATTCACTTCAAGCTTCCTACAATTTTCTGGTATGACTTTGAAACTAATAAAACACAGATTGATAGAAATATATGTGAATCGTACATTAAATGAATTGAGTGAGACTACGATTTATTGAATCTGCAATAGTTCCTTTCTATAGTGACTAGGTTGTTGCAGCTCAATTGACGTTGACCGGATCATGCGGTGAGTCATGACCATGCGGTTGAAAATATGAAATATATAGCACAACCGCCTCAACTATATCAATCTTGCTGCTAGAGCCAGTCTTTGGAGGTGTCATTAAGCTGGAGTCGTTGTGGTGGCAGCATGGAACGAAGAGCAGCAGCGCTAGTTCGATTAGCCATTGACTTACAGGATCTTGTCGTACCTTTCCAAAGCTTGTGCTTTCTTTAAGGACGAAGTGAGCTACATTGTGTCTACTGGCTTGGCTTAACGGTGTGGAGGTCTTTGGAGCGGTGACGCGAGGGTTGTTGCGAATCAATTTACAGGCGCACGTATATAGTAGATGAATCGGCTAAAAGCTAAATAGAAGCCGCCTTCTTTTATTCTTTTATCAATTCAAATCTGGGACCGCGAATCTCGTGCACAAATGTGATGTTCGGGAGAGAGGTCAGTACGACCAATGAGGTCTCAGAAGTGTGTCATGAGACAAGGGCTGATTGTCGGATGGTTGTAATGTACAGTGAATATATTAATGAGGTGGCTTGCTCAGGCGGCTCCTGATATAATAATCTTGGGAAGAGATAATGAGAACGCCTTTGCTGACATTCATGGGCGACAACCTGCTGTGGTCCGCGGGCGTGTATAAAGGATATGATTTCGGTTGATTAGGTGATTTGAAATCCAAAGCCGTTGGAATGCAGACGTGATTACCAAGCCTGTCGGTCCACATAGATTCAGTCTGTAACGTAATACTGCTACTGCTTGGTAGGATGGGTAGTCTCTGTGCCATTTTTGGTCAAGGGCAGGGTGACCGTTATAGTGGGACATACTTACTGTGGCGCTACCTTGTGTTAAGGTTAACTTGAAGAAAGTAACAAGTTAGATAACTAGTACTTTCTCCTTTATTAGAGGGCTACTACTGTCCACTAGACACCTATCAAGCTTACAAACGTTTCACTCATACCTGATAGTTCAAGTATTTCTTTTTTGTTGGTTGATCCATATCCCTTCCCCAAACTCCTAGACGGCAGCAGTTATAGGCAAATGTGGGCGTCATGAAGATGCAGCGGACAATTGACAGATTTGCGGTATTATAAACTCACATGTGGATCGCACTCTCCACCGAGCTTGAGCCTAGACTACCGTGGAAATTAAAGCCGGTTTATTGATTCCAAACTACCATACTTGGAACACGTTTGCTGCAGGATACTGAAATGCACTTACAAGTCAATATATAAGCCCAAATTTCATCTACCCAACTATATCTAACAAGCAGCCAGTTCAGTTTAAAAATCCCCTAAAACACCATCTTAACAATACATCATAATGAGGCTTTCCTTACTACCCATACTTGTTGTCGGCATCACCGCCACGCCAACTGAAACCCGCCTCTCGTGTCATGAAATCTCCATTCCTGTCCGCGTCCCTGTGGAAAGCGCAGACATACCCAGAACTGCGGGGATTGACAATGTGAATGGCACTTACAGCCTCAATCAGGGTCGTGATGGCGTCCATATCCGTGCCAGGTACTGCGAGCCCACTAAAAAGGTCGCTGGACGGCGTGATACTTTGCAAGTCCTCGTCCACGGCATCACTTACACGCGTGACTACTGGTCTGGCCTCGCCGCACCAGGCACGAAGCCTGGGCAGGACCAGTACTCATGGGTCAAATTTGCCGCCGAGCAGGGATACCCGACACTTTCCATTGATCGTCTTTGCAATGGCGAGTCGTCACACCCCAATGGTCGCGTCTTCTGCCAACTGCCTTTTGAAGCGGAGACCATCCACGCCATTATCGAAATGGCGCGCAAGGGCCGTCTACCCAAACCCTGCCGGCCGTTCAAGAAGTTCATCTATGTTGGGCACTCGTATGGCTCTCTCATTGGCAATGGCCTTGCCATCCAGCATCCAGACGATGTCGATGCGTATATCCTGACGGGCTTCAGTCAGCAAGTGGCCCAGGGTATGGTCGGGGCGTCTACTCTGCCCATGTTTGCTCCTGCTGCTTTGGTAGCTCCCGGAAAGTATGGCAGTCTAGACTACTCATACCTGCAAGCTACAAATAAGACTGGCACGCAAATAATCTTCTACCGTGGCAAATACAGTAACAGGATCCTCGACTACGACTTTGAGAACCGCGGAACTGTGACACTTGGCGAAGCGATTACCGGTGCTCTAGGGCAGTTTCCGGCGCCCTCGTTTAAGGGTGCAGTATTCGTGCTCAATGGCAATGAGGATGCAATCTTCTGCCAGGACTCTATTGAACATGGCCTGGCTGGGTTCGCGGGCAACTGCTCTAATGGGTTTTCTTCTAGCGTTGGGTTGTCTTACCCAGCTGCCAGGAAGTTTGACTTTTATAACACGGCAAATACGGGGCACTGTCTTAATACGCATGACACTGCACAGGAGTCTTTCCAGCAGGCACATAAATTCCTTGCCGGAGCTGGGTTTTAGGGTAGCCCACCTCTTGTCATGTTACGCTCACAGCATTCTTGGAAATATTCCTACGGCTACTATCGTCGTAAAAATATACTAGAAATTCGCAGAGCCTTCTAACGTTTATTTATCCTCAAATCAGGTCGGTCAGCACCGACAAATCCCCATATCTGGAGGTGTAATCGACGCTACTACCACTGCGGGTGGCTAGGAACCTGTCGCACTCTTATGGGAGTCCTTTATAATGCTTGAGTAGTGCGCACGCAGCGGCACTTAAATGCGGACAGAATCAATAGGAGCCAGGATAAGCTCTACCGGCCTAGCAGCAGTATGCACAACTGTTGCGCCAAAAGTGGCCAGCCACTAGGAATGCAACTTTATGCCCTTAATAAGCATTAATGAGGCTCCCTGGCCTCTTTTAATAATTATATACTATTTGTTTAAGCCTATAGAATAAATTAAGGAGTTCCCTAGCGCTCTATTGCCTTCTAGTAGCTTATAGAGAGGGGCTCTTGCCTGTGCCCTCCAGGATAGCTCGGAGTTGACTCGGACTCGACTCAGCGGCCGTACATGTACGAGAAATTCGCAGCGCGCACTAATTCTCTTGGTAATTGGCGGTCTAGGTGACAGTTTGGGTTATATAATTCTTGGCTCACAGACTCCACCAATCCTTTTTTTTTTTCATGGTTGCCTGTATCAAGACCACTTCGCCCCAGTCATGTAGTGCAACTGCACTAGCATTCTACAAGTTAGTATGTGGAGAGCTGACGTTATATGCTATAATAAATAAAACCTGCTGTAGGGATGGTGTTGAAACTGTGCGCTTTGATTGGGTCCATCCGTGTCATCCGTGCCGGTTGTTCCATGTGCGGGCGTCACTTAACCAACAGTCACAGAGCCTTATTTTATTATATATTTCTACTTGGTACAGACTATTTGCGCGCTTTGAGACTTCTGTTCTGCTAGATTCGTACCAATTGACAAGGATCTTAGGCTATGCATATTCAAAGCATTTTGCAGCTTTTGCTGCCAGTCGTTCTGGCTGAAAAGCTAACGGCTAAAAAGTCATCCGAGTTGACATCACCGGACAAGTGTGTAGGTTGTACCGACGCTTTCGAGAATTCATTTGCCGGAACTCTGTATTAATGCGTCGCTAGTGTGCTGAGCTTCATAATATTTTGCCAGAGATCATTCATTATCCGGACAGTGACGAGTACAAATCACGACTAGCTAAATACTACTCGCAGCAGCAACAAATCTTGACGCCTGCTTGCACTGTCAAGCCTCAAACTGCCCAACATGTTTCTCGCGTGATGCAGTTTGCGGAATCCAATGGCTGCCGATTCGCTGTTGCCTCTGGTGGGCACATGTCGTGGAAAGGCTCATCGAGCATCGACAGCGGGTTTGTCATTGACCTCCGGGACATGAACCGTGTAGATGTTTTCCCTGAAGAACATAGGGTTACACTAGGACCGGGATCTGTCTGGCAACACGTGTATAGCACGCTGGCACCCTACAATCTGACTGTCGTTGGAGGCCGTATCAATGAGATTGGCGTGGGAGGCTTTCTTGCAGGCGGTAAGTGTCGGGATTTGCTACAATATCCCAGCAGTAGTGAGAGAAAACACTTTCTGACGCAACAGTAATAGGCGGTATAGGATTTAGTTCCCATACTAGAGGCTTTGGCGCGGACTCCGTCTTGAATTATGAGGTGGTCTTGTATAATGGTGAGGTTGTCAACGCGAACGCTGATTCGCATCCTGATCTGTTCTGGGCGCTGAAGCTTGGCGGAACAAATTTTGGCATCATCACCAAGTTTGACATGACGGCGTATGTTTCACCCCTTATCTATGGGGCTGTTACTGCTTACGCTGAGACAAAGGAAGTATTGTCAGAAGTATTTGCCGATTATGAGAAGCACTCTCATGACAATGACAATATTAATGTGTCAAAGTCGGTTGTACGACTCAAGGTTTCCGGGCTTGACATGGTGATGCCTGTGATAGTCAATATTGATGGCATTTCCGTCCCGCCCATGAGCTCAGCTGAGCCAATCCAGCATGTTGACGGCATAGGGAGCACCCACGATGTCGTGGCCAACGTGGTCGCGGCAACACTCGAGTCCGACGCTCGAACGTCATGGCACACATTTACCACCAAGGTCAACACACAGCTGTTCTTGGACATTTTTGCCATTGCCGACAAGTTATTCAACCCAATCATGAGAGATGGACTCACAGTATTTATTAGCTGCCAAGCGTTTCAGAAGAGCTGCATTGATGCCGCAGGCAACAGTCCTGTGTATGACACAATGGCGGCCCCAGACGAGGATTTGACGCGCAAGTACACCTGAAGTTACCCGAATACCTTTACAGTTTACTAAACCCACTAGGCAGTCTTGCTCTTCTTCGTAACGTGGACAGACCCGGCAGATGACACTGTCATGGAGGAGGCTACAAAGAAGCTCGGCAAAATGGCGGAGGATGAGGCACGACGCCGGGAACTTCTGGTCGATTTCCTGTACCTCAATTACGCAAATAGGGAGCAAAAGGTCTTTGAGCGGTCCTTGACGGCTGAGAATCTGGAGAAGATGCACAAGATCGAGACAAGTACGACCCAGATAAGACGCTACTGAAGCTCTGGAGTGGTGGCTACAAGCTCCCAGAGAGACAGAGTGTTGAATCTCGCGACCGAGATGAGCTATAGTGGCCGGGTTAAAGATACCGCGATGCGACAGGTGGTACCATTGGCGCTCCTTAGATGCGCATGAAATTGGCAAGGATTTGGTATCTGCATCAGGTAGATCCCGAATGAAGAAGCCGACGGAAAGAAACACAAAATACGTCTTAGCAAACGCTCCTGATGTGGGCAGTCTGGGGCAGCCAAAGCCACGAAATTTCCGATCAGGCTACATGTAAATCTTGGTTGGGTCGCCGTTCAGCTATTCGCTGGGTCGTTACAAAAGTTATGCCATCAAGCGGGCAAGTGGGTGTGGAAGCCCCATTAGAAACGCCAGCGGACTAATGAGCATTACTGGTAGGGTAGTAACATTTTCTTCAAGTCTCGTATCCCAAAGTCAACGTCGTCATCACCATGTTTATAGGCTGCTTGCCGTGGTACCAGAGAGGGAACGTCCACGACAGCAGAGCCGCTGCCAGGGTACGCTTGATTGCCGCCGGCAATAACGCTGCTGACGACAACATGCTGCGCTAGTTGAGAAGAATCTTCGAATGCCATATTAACTGCGCCTTGGTGCCAATGCTGGTGGTGTACAACGGGACATATGCCATGGTGATGTAACAAGATTGAGCACGATTCTTGCACCACTGCACGCCAGCAGAAGTAACAAATGAATTCGATTCAATTCTTAGTCAACTTAATGCCCGTAACGTAGTAGCTGTACGAATATTCGTGTTTCTAATTTGGGCTAACCTAGATTCTACTTGAAATGATGCATCAGGATAACTGAACTTGAGTAACCAATGCTTCTTGCATCTATGCTGATTCCTGTCTGGCCTTTATCGCTTTGGCTTTATCCGCATAATCCGTAAACTTCTTTGCCAGATACGCATCCCACTCCTCGTCTGAATACTTGTAATCTGCCTTTTTACAGAACATATTTTTCACCGCCACATCGTATTCTTTCTCTGAAACAAGAACCTCGCAAACGATAACAAACGAGTAGCTGCTTGCACTGACGCTTGTGAGTGAATATATCCCGTCATGTACATGTCTTGCAACAGCCAAATATAAATCTTCCAACGACACCGGTTGCATCATGGATATTACGAATGGTTTTGTATCGAGATTCAGGTTGATAAGTTTAACGTCGATGCTAGGAGGGCCAGTTCGGAAGCCCTGCCCTCCAGCTTGCTGGATTTCGCCGGTGATTGGATGGGCAATGTTCCCATCAACAACGGGTCGATTAAATTCGACATCCCATTGAACTAAATGGGCAAGCTCAGCAGCCTTTGTCATTTTTGTCGAATGCTGTTCTTCGTCTTTCAAAGTAGAGCCATCCATGTTCTCGGCTTGCTAAGAATGGATCAGATGAAGTGCAGGGTGAGGGAGCTTAAGCTACATTGCAACGAGCGCATTTATATGTGTTGGTGAACTGGAAGGCTGCTTAACGTTCGCCTCGTATGTGTGCGCGTGGCCTGGGCGATGTTGCCTCGTGAATACCAGGATTCTCTCCCAGTAAACTACGTAACCTCGCTGTCAACTGCACACGCCTACTTTCAACAGCTACACAGCATAATCTAATAATTGTGTTAGCTCTCTTGCGACAACACGAAGCCCATAGAAACAGGGCGCGCAAATACGACAAGGCTTTGTCAAGTGGAGGAAGCCACGTCCAATGACCAGGCTGCGCGGGACTCTACGGGTCAGGCGGCCCGACCGGGAATATTACCCGTCTTGCTGCAGCGATTATTGGGCGACAGCCTTACTGGTACAGCAGTGCGTTGCTGGTGACGCCAGTAGCAAACAGTCACATAAGTGGCGTAAGTTAGGCATCAGTCTTGACGTGGTAGTTGCAGGCGTGGTACGTTGTCAAGATACGTGTTGGCCATGACGTACATTTCTACGTTTTGTATATAACAGCGCTACTGCACCACTTTTTCCCCATCTTGAGCAACATTTAATCGCCAGGGACATATCATCAGAATGTCAGAGGAGACCCCCAAACGCTATTTCCCTCCACTTCCACCTCTACCAGGTTCTACTCCGATACAGCGCTTTCCCACCCAACAACGTACAAGTGTTGGTGGCTTGCAAATGATGCCATCTTACCCACCCGCACCCCACGAGCGCACTTCTCTGTTTGGTCAGAGACCCATCTTCAATCCTCGAGTTAACGACGCCAAAGATGGCTTCTTCGCTGCGTTTCCTGCCAATAAGAACTCGCCCGCTGCTGGGTTAGGCACAAACCCACCGGGCAGTGCGTCCTCCACCCCCGAATACAGCGGCGAGAGACCTATCTTCACTCCTCGAGTTAACGACGCTAAAGATGGCTCTTTCGCTGCGTTTCCTCGCAAGAAAAACTCGTCCGCTGTTGGCAACCCACCCAGCGATGCGTCCAGTCAAACCAGTGCCGGTGCTACTAATTCTGCACAAAGGGATATCGAAAAACGCTGAAATATTAGCCCTGTACTCGTGCGTAGCAACTGTCTGCGTAATAGCAGACCAGACTATAACTGTTGATATTATTTTTCTGTTCCTTGTTGGGCCATGTGGTTACAGTAAAACTGTATGTGGTATCCTTCTTCTATCTTGGTCGCTAATGATGAGCAGTTTCAAGTCGAAATGAAGTTGTCCGCCCTGTCTCCATAGGTAGCAAGCAGATTAGTATTAATAAACTGGTCACCAGTTAAAATTTTACCAGTAAATGAGTTGGAGATAGGGGCGAAATAAATGTCACTCTTTGCTGAATAAGAGTACCTGTGAGAGTCGTTTTGGGCTCCGTCAGAGCTGCCCCTATTGTAGGGGACCTTGAGCAGAAACAATGAAAAGTCATTTCTAGCCGTTATTTCTTCACAGCTGCAAGACTTGCTACGCGTTGATATCCGCAGCGTCGCGTAGATTTTGTCACCGCACCCTCACATTGGCTCTGTGTGGTCCTGCGTGAAGAGGGCCAGGCGTGGTGTAAGACGCATTATTCGTACTGCGCAATTAGACAATGAGTTTTCATGCAACGATTTGAACCTATAGACTACTTGCTGTCTAAAAAATGACGGCTACGGGTCTGGCAGAAAATCGCGCGCTAGTAGGTCTCTGAGTGCAGTCTAGAATGCGCGGGCATCGCTGGCAGGTACCGCACCTGCACGACGCGTTAAACGATTCCGACCCGTACATTCTCAAGCGCCTTACCGGTGGTCATCATCGGCCGAGATAAGACCTCCCTGTCGGGATACGAGGGCCAGCATGCCATTTTGGCCCAAGGTTGCAGCTGCGAGTAACAGCATGGTCGTCACGGAGTCTTCAGTGTATCTCTCGATTATTGAAGGAGAAGATGCATTATTTGTTGGCCGTGCTCATTATTTCTTGCACTTTCCTGAACCTAAGCGAGTTTATACAGAATTGTGATTTACTGTAGCCTGATTTCGTTGATGGAACTGAAATGAGGTGGCAGCTGGCACAACACCATCACAAACAATAGTAGATCTGGCGACAGTGCGGCGACAGCATCGCGGCTCTCCTTTCTCAGTAATTAATCAGTACAAATAGCATGCCTAAAGTTTTATTTTAACCCTTTTTCGTTGCTTTATTATATACGTCTAAATAATCTGTTCAGGAAATCTGTCGCTGCACCGGAGGGAACATCATCCGAGACAATGCCACCTGCGCTGGCGCGGGCTGGCGTACCAGTGTCTCTGCTCAGGAGGCTCACCGTCATTAGAGGAGGCCGTTAACAATCTCGATCTGTTTACAGGTTGCTTGTTTGAAGGTATCAGTCGGAATTTGAGCCCAAACTCATCATCATAAGTTTAGAAAGCAGTCCTTGACCCAACATGAAGATCCTCTCACTTGGTATGCCGCGCACAGGCTCCGCCTCTCTGGCGGAGGCGTACGCCATCCTTGGGTATAAGGGCATATACCACTCACTCTATGTCATGGACGAATACAAAGATTGGGACATCATCAGCCGTGCCGCCGATGCCACGTTTCCGGCGCTCCCCACCTTCACAAACAAGCCCTTCCCGCCACGCGACTGGGACCAGCTATACGATAACTACGACGCCACCACAGACATGGGCGCCTTCTTCCCCAGGCAGCTCATCGACGCCTACCCCGAGGCCAAGGTGGTCCTCGTGAAGCGCGACTACGACGCCTGGTACAGGAGCGTCAATGAGGGCATCTTCAAGTGGTTCGACTACTGGTTGGTGCGGTTCTACATCCGCACCGTCGAGCCGCTGCTCGGCATGAACGCCGCCGGGGCGGGCTTCAAGGCATTGCTGGGCTACTTTGAGGCACGGGACATGAACGAGGTGCGGCAAAACGCCAGGAGGATATATAAGCGGCACTATGACGCGGTGCCGAAAATGGTGCCGCCGGAGCGCATTCTTCAATTCCGACTGCAAGATGGCTGGGAGCCCTTGTGTGAGTTTCTGGGCGGGCCGGTTCCAGATGTTCCATTTCCACACGTCAACGAGGCCGCGGCACTGCAGGCCAAATTTCGCGCCAAGCTGCAGAAGGATATTTCACTCGCGGCTTGGGTGGCTGTGAAATGGGTTGTTGGGCCAGCTGCAGCCGGAGCTGTGCTGTTCTCATACTACAAGGCACCTTGGGCCGCAGCCTGAGCGGCCTAGCACGCCTGCTACTCGTTACTTCTTACACTGGATAAACATAGGCTTACTTGCAGACAAAGAGGGTGTGAACCACAAACAGATCAGCAAGAAAACTACGCTCTGCCCGACACTTCCAACAGGGCCGATCCAGCGCGCCCGGGGAGGAACCAACACAGAGCCGCCAGTATTGCTGATTTTACAGGATTTAATTATGCAACAAGTTAATAAAGTTGACAAAGGCGGATTAAGCGTCCCTTGTCTATGAATCAGGGATAATAGTGGACTGCTGTTGTTCGTTCCAGTCCTCTCTAATTAGTGCCAGACATTTTGAGCTACACAATGAAACACCACTGCTGACTGTTACTTTTCTAAAGCTGCATATCATATCTAGGAGATATTTCTGTGCACATTTCATAATATTATATAATTTTTTTCTTGTGTCGCTTTTAAAGCCAAATAACACCCATCGGCCAAGTTTCTCCATCTTGATCATTTACGCGCTATAAGCCGATCTCCGTCGGGATCTGGATACGCTGATCGCGACATGGCGCACGGATTGGCGGGAACTGGGCTCCTGCTAGGACCTCACCAACGGCCAGGTCCGCCGTATTCACCCAGCAAGCTATCCATACTCGTTTCTTGCCTCCTCGGCTGGGCTGATTCCGAGTATCGCCTGAACTGCGAATCACAGGTCTAGCGAGGCCGACAGTTGTACAATAGTATCCTCGGGCAATCATGGAGCAAGTTTAGTTATTCGGCCCGCATGGGCTCAAGTCGCGGCTCGGCATATGGAGATTCCAGATCACGCATCAGCCTAGATTCGGCTCGTTCTTGTCCCGGACCCGGGGCTAACCTGCTAGGAAACCGTAGCTTGTTGATCTAGCCTGGTATGGTTGCAATGTCTTGTTGCGTGGTCCGCAGCCTGTTTTTACCCAAGACAAACGCCGCTCTGGCCAATCAATCGCCTGTTTCTTCCTGTTCCTAATCGAAGTCGGAGGAATTCCCAAGTAATTTGTAAACGAGCCTTCTCTCCATGACGTCTCCACTTTGGCATAGTACATAATGGCATCAATAGCCTACTTGGTGAGGCTCCTCGTCGCGGCGTGTCACTTAATTTGATGTCTTCGTATATGCCCACGCCACCTAACAGTGTCTGAACTATATCCTGCCGCAAAGAGATCTTCTACACCAGCGCCATTGCGTAATTCTCCCCGTCGTCTTACTTTTATACTTGAAGGCAACTTATGCGCTACCTTGCTCTCCTTGCCTCGAGCGCTATACTTTGCACCGCAATGACCAGGAGCCCGCTGCGCACCAAAAACCAGCTCTTCCTCGATGAGCTAGCCACTTCGCTGCATCAAAAAGACCCGTTCACAGAGCAGCAACTAAAAACACGCGCAACGTTCCTCGCCACAGTTCGCAGCCATGGCCCGGACATCGTCATCCCGTCGTTTGATCTTCTCGACAAAGCTGTGGACGAGCTGGCGTTCGCAGCCATCCAGCAGGCCGTCAATGACGACCCGGAGCACCCAAGAGTGGGCTGGGTGAGCGCACCGCCTCGCAGTTGGCGCTCGGTCGCATTAGCTGTCCCGGGCGGGCGATATGGCGATAATCCTGACTGCGTCTATCGCACGGTCCCAATCAACGGTTCCAGGAACTATGTCGTACGAGGGAAGCGTGCCGGCGCGACGCCGACGGACCTGTCGTTTTCTCTCACCGACAATTCTCCTGCCCGGAACACGGTTGCCATCCTGACGGGGACTGATCTTGTTCTGGACGATGACGGCTCATTTACGATTTCCATCAGCCAGAGCGCCTCCTCGTCGCCGAATCATCTACAAAGCAACGCGTCCGTGAACTTGCTCTTTGTCCGATATAATATTGGCGACTGGTGCTCCGAGAGCGTGGACTCTTTGGATGTACTCATCGATGATCACGAACCCGCTGCCATCGAGCCCAACAATACCGCAGTCCTCGCCAAAGCCCGACAGTACTTTCAAGAAATCACCCTCGGCATAGCCTTTGCCTTGAACGCGACCTACTCCAATGCGGTCAATACGCTACCCTTGCCGGACCGATCAGGCGCGCCCGTGGGGCTCGCCACCCAGGTGCAAGCGCTGGGTCACTACAATTTGGACGTGGATGAGGCCTTGGTCGTTACCATCAAGCCGGGCAAAGCAGACTACTTGTCATTATCTGTGACCAGCTGGCTAAAGACGGTTGACCCGCGCGACCAGCCCATCAGCCTGAACAACAAGCAGGTAGTGTTCAACAGCGATGGCACCTGCACCATTGTGCTCAGCGCGGCGGACCCTGGTGTTTCCAATTGGCTCAAAACCTCGGAGCAGGGGGCAGGGACAATGTCGCTCAGATTGCAGGGAATTCCCCCCGGACAGAATACAAAAGGCGACATTGACGTTTCGACACATGTATGTGCGGTAAAGGACTTGCCCTCTGTTCTTGCTGCGGATACGACTGCTATTACACCAGAGCAGCGAAAACATCAATTGACCGTGAGGGCCCAGGGTTATGACAAGATTCACGGGGAATAGCGAACGAGGGTATTAGTGTCGGATAACGCTGCCTATAGTAGAAGACAGGGACAGATTTCCTGAAACAAGTCAATTAGAGGCATTTAATTGCATGCTATGGATAACATGCAACCAAATCCATTTTATCCCGCAGTAAGAGTACCTTGTGACAAAAAAACCGATCCTCTGTGCGTGGTCTCCCTAGTAGCTACTTGCAGGCTACACACCAGTTAGTAACAAACCGCTGCCTTGCCAATGGGCAACAGCAGTTGTCTAATAATTGAAAAATGTATTCTGAAACTCCTTAAAAAAAAAAGGTGGCTACTGAGACTAAACTCCGCCGTACAGCGTCAGAGTGTTTGTGCATCATTGAAGTCGACTTTCAGAAATTCTCAAATATCGAAGTTTGCGACCCGTATCTTCGCTTCTTGGTCCGATCTACTGGATACAGCACTGAATAGTACTCAAGCTTGGGTGTCTACGCTTCGCACGAACTCTCTGCACAAATTCTTTCACTCTACCAAAAATGTTCTTGATTGAACCTAAATCTACCACAAGAAAATGGTCTATGCGTGACTGCAGTGTAGACGGCTCCAGCTCTCTGCGTCAATAATATCATGCATCTATTGCTCAAGCATGCCTAGGCTCAAGAAAGAGTCAATGGAAAAGAAATAGGCTTCTGGTCAAGTCCTTGAAGTTTTATCCATCTATTAGGCACGGAAAACGTGCAATTAAAGTTTAAAAAGCTAGGATGGCCTACCTTTGTGACGCCAATCAACCAGAGGGGCATTTTTGTTGTACATGCAGCTGGGGTGTAAATGCCTACACTTGCTAGCCCTCTCGCGTGCCGCGCGGATTAATGCTTTGGCCACCAGATCGAATCCAAATGGCTTGCTCCCGTAAAAATCATGTGAACATATTTGCAAATGGGGGATGATGGCATCGACTGAAACTGCCACAGATACATCAATGTTGGAATCGGAAAAGGGAGACTGGTGGCCTCAAAAGCTGATGCAAACTCCGGCATCGCCCACATCCTCGAATAAGCTTTTCCAGACAATTCATTAGAGTTTCTTTTGAGTTATTAGCGACGCTACTTTGGCAGAACATCCAATTAATAGGCAGTCAGACACGGCAGATCACATTCGATATTCCAGTCAAAGGTGAAGTTCAGGTTCTCAGAGAAAAGCCTGTGTAATATATTGTATAGGTAGATTCTAGAAAGATACAAGAGTCGTATTTCATAACCACAAAGCGTCTAAGTCGCTTCTTTTTTGTGTGTCCAAGACACCCGAGTCACATCATGTCAATGCTCGCCGCTTACAGAAGAGCAGCAGCGGCAACGATGGCCAGAACGCTGGCGCCAATCTTGCCAGCGGCGTTGCCAGCGGGGGGAGCACCAGTCTTGGTGGCAGAGGCAGTGGTGCTTGCGGCACCGCTGGTTCCGGAAGCGACCGTGGTGGAGGCACCGGTGCCAGAGGCAGAGGTGGTGCTGCTGCCACCGGCGAGGTTCAGGACACCGCCGACGGCACCGCCAGCAGGGGCAAGAGTCTGGTTGGTCTTGGCAGCGAGAGCGGCAAAGGCGTCGATGGTGTTGCCGGTGGACTTGGCGTTGATGGCGCCGACCATACCCTGTAACAGTCAATTAGTTTCTAGGATGCATGAATGCTGGCTTGCGATGTGGGACATACCTTTTGGCAGTGGCTGGCAGGCTTGGTCTGGGAGCAGTAGAACCAGATGGGGGTGGTGTCCTTGACGGTGATGGTGAAGGTGCTCTTGCCAGCGGCGTCAGAGGAGGTGGGGACGAAGCCGGAGAAGAAACCACCGTCGAGGGGAACGCAAGGCTTGGCAAAGCTGGACTGCGTAACTGTGTGGTTCAGAGGGAAGTAGTGGAACTCGATGTCATCGCCAACCTGAGCGATGGTGTTGTTGGGAGAGTAGGTGAGGCCGCTCTGACCGACATCGACGCGGAAGGTCTGCTTGGCGGAGGCAACGGCGGCGCCGGCGACAACAACAGCGTTTGTGAAGTGCATTGTGATTTGGTTTTGGAAGTTGTGAGGTTGAGTATTGGGTATTAAAGTTGTGTCGAAAGTTGACGGGTATTAAGTATTAGACTGAGCAACGACAGGCTTGATTGACGAAAAGAAATTATAATGAGGAAATAAAAAAAAAGGTAGATGAGCAGCAGAACCGCATTTGTATTTATAAGTCATGCCAGCACGGCTCGCTGGACCCAGGTATGGCTGTCGGAGGTCCAGACCATGCTACCGCCATGCTGATCGCGCCTTGTTCATAGCCTCCCTGTTCTTACACAGGGCTGTAACGGGGCTTGGCCATATCCACTTCCATCTGAGTATTACCAAAAGCAGTACCAAAAAAAGATACCTTGCAGGTCATGGAATGTCTTTATGCCGTGCCCACTCCGCGAATCTGTTAGTGGAGTCACTTCCGCATCCGTTGGCATACCAGCGAGGCATGGGTATGGATCCTGCGAGCAAATGGCCGCCCATTACAGTTGCGCGGTGTCCGCTCGTTGGTCTGGACAGGGGTGCCCGCCATGATGACCAAGACCGGACCACCGCCCATGCCGCAAGGCTACTGGTACTAAGATGATGTGTTATTTTTAGCCTTTGGCACCCAACCCTTTGTCAGCGACCAAGCTACTGCAGGTACCAGTACAGCAAAGCAGGCGGCCGCAGCTCGAATAGAAATGCCCAATCTAGGTGCCTCGAGTGTCCCTGGGCTTGCGTCGTGGCGTCGAATGAGTCGGAAGATATCTAGGTCAATTGGTGGTTGAACGCCTTCTATGTTTTGCCAGTGAATGCATACCTTGAACCAACTCAGAACCTTATTCGTGCTCCCTATCGCGAACACAGCACCGGCATGCCTTCATCTTTTTTGTTCGTCAATTGGAATTTGGTGGCCCGATTCAACAGTGAATCGCCCTGCCAAGGCTCTACTACCCGATTTCTTCTTCATTTTTCACAATGAGTTGAACAAGACCTATCCCTGCCGCCTCCAAAACTTAATTCTATAAGCCACTTTCAAGTGCTGACAATGCTATCGCTAGCGTGCAGCACATAAACCGCAGACCGCCAACAGCCTCGATGGCCGTTTCTGGCCTCTGGTTTATTAGTTCACTGGCTTGACTCAAACCTTGCGCCATGCCCAAACCACATGCGGTCAGCGAGAGCGTCAGCCACGCACAAATACCGCAAGGCCTCAACAAAGCATGACTGTTCTCGCAAGGCTGCCAAATGATGAGGCTGACGCCAGTCAGCAACGCTATTGGGATGAGACCCATCGGGCGGCCTAAATAGCCGGTAAACTGGGTATACACCGTGAAACCCCATGAAACAAGGTAAACAATACATGAAATGAAACAGTCTCTGTTTGGGCAGCTGCGAACCCTTTAGAAATTTCCCGGCAGGCAGTAGGTGCTTGCTGCTCATGACCAGGCAGTCTCATGTCGGCTTGAAACACACCACCGGCCGCCGTCGCACCCGCTCCAAACATTCAGTGTCTCAATCGTCCATCTCACGGGGGCACTGTGGCTTACAAAGATGAAGCCTCTGCTTATTATCTTAGTATATAAATCCGATGAACCCCTGTCGTCCCCTTTCTGGTGGCTATACTCGCATCCACTCCTCATTATCATTGACCGAAAACGGCAAGTCCTTCTTCCCCGGCACCATCGGGCTAAATTGCGACTAACGGCACTTTAATAAAATGGAAAGCAACATGGCTTGCTTCATCCCACACTGCAATTTTAAAAGACGGGTATTGCTGTCCACAGTAACCAGCGGATACAACTCTCCTAGGCCATGGCCAGGGAAAAGGTCACTCTCCATTCATTTTATTTGGCGAGTCGCTCTCGACTGACCATTCACCATCCACGGATTTGCCATTACTCAGTGATTTTGCCGAGATTGCCGTGGATTGGCTGCAGTCTACCCTGTAGTCAAAACTTGATCCGCACGCGCCGATAAACACTGGCTTTTTTCCTTTCTAGTGCTTGCTTGCAGGTTGTAGCGTGGCGTAGCAGTAGACGCGACAAGTTATACTCACAAGTGTGTCTGATCAGTCCTTTGAAGCGGGCCGAGGTCCGGGCTGTTATTCAACTAACTGGTGTAGTACTACTTTCGATGGCAGGTGGAATTCTCCGGTTACCCTGGTAGGCATGTTTCAGAGCTTGTGATAAAGCATGTCTTATCATTTCAATTGGGGAAATGAACTTGATTTAGTCTAGTAGTAGTGTAAGCCTTGGTGAATGTTCCCGTCAGGAGGATGTGGGAATAGTCCGAAGCAAGCTCTAGAATTCAGCCGCGAAAGGTTACGCCCTGTATTACCGGACTCTGCTTCCAAGTTGGACATTAACACCGCCGTTGAGATTCCCTGCTTGGATTCCAGAGTTGTTGTTGCCAAAATTTACGACAGCTGGCTGGCTTCGTGTTTCAGTGGCTGTCGCGACGTCTTCCTGCGAGCGCTTCGGTTCTGATTTAAACAATGCACCCTCTCCATCGTTCCGCATGTGCCGCTCTAGTAGTGCTCTTCCCACCGACGCCGCCGTAGCTGCCGCATAATCTTGCCACGCTTTGTTCTTGTGACTATCTGAATAGTCACAAATGCCCTTGACGACAATGCACGGGATCTCGTCCCAGGCCCCGGCGCCCTCCATCTCGAAAGCAATAATGCCATGCTGTGCAGATATACGGTCGCGATCGTTGCCGGATTTCATGACCGTATTTCCTGAGCCAAGACTGCCTATGTACACCGCCGGCTCATGATTATCGGCAGCTGGTCGCCCCCTCTTCACCAGTTTGGCATCATCGCAGCGAAGATCTTGGCAGGTAGCCTTCGTAGCAAGGTCGCAGATGGGAATCGATTCATTGGCGCAGCTCTCGCAGGACGTGTGGTGGCGATGACAGTAGTCTGGCAAGTAAAGTTTGTCCCCAGTCACACCTGGAAAACTATACTGAGCACGCCTTCGCTCGCGGATCGCGGCCTCTTGTAGATTTTTCAGATGCGCCAAAGCCTTTGCTTCTAATCTCCTACGTCCAAACTCCATATTAACACTCGCCAGAAGACCGCGAATGTCCTTGTTAGCCCTGCCCAGGCTGTCGTCGATTGTAGTCTTGACTGCGAAATGACCCGGATATTGTCGACCATAGTCGTACTGGACGATTGTTCTGCTGATGACGACATCTCCTAGGAAAACATCGCAGTCGTTAATCTTGGGCGTCCCACCGCAGATTCCAATAATCAAGGCCAGCTTCACCGCAGGAAAGCTCACACGCAAGCAAGTGGCCGTTGACGCTGCATTCGTTGTGCCCATTGCGGGAGCGGTAACAAGGACAACGTTGTGGAAACCTAACCGCCCTGTGACGTAGGTATTGGTATCTCCCGCCGCCCGACCGAAAGTATCGCCATCGTTGTCCCAGAACTCGTCAAATAGCAGAGTGACCGCGTCGGCCTCGCGGGGTAAAGCGCAGATGATTGCGGTATGGAAATCCGAACGACTCGTGGGCCTTTTCATCATGACCACTGCAGGCATAAAAGAAAATGCGCAAGGCGCAAGAATCGCTGTAATGAACAACTGGCAAACGTGACCGCGGACATGAGCGCTCCATGGTAGGTCACAAGGCAGCCATGCATGTGGCTGCAGCAAGACAGCCAACCACGAGAGTTGGCTCAGCCGCATATTAATGCAGCCCAATTGCCCAAGTTTTGTGCCTCCCTACTTTCTTGCATCCGGTGACCTCGAGCCATGGTAACATCATCCGTATCAGCGCGCGTACAACATCATGAGCACCAATAATTTTGCGGAGCGTAATTCAGGTTTCGAAGCTGGGACGATCAACGGGCCTGCGACCGTGGAAATCCACCACCACGCCGCACCGGGTAAGCTCACGACCGGCAGACTACGTGCATCCTCATTAACGGCAAGCAGAACGACCAGAAACGCCGCCGAGCGCATCGATCCTAATTCCGTTCGCCCCCGATGAAGACTTTGTTAAACGAGACGATATAATCGAGAGGATCGAAGCAAGACTTGGCCGACCAGGTTCGTGTGTTGCGCTCGTCGGCGTTGGCGGCGTTGGGTAGGTAACAGAGAGCACTACGCTGCAGGATTAGCGTCTGACCTTTGAAGCAAATCACAACTTGCCATCGAATACGCATATCTCGTCCGAAAGCGTTCTTCTGATACATGGGTCTTTTGGATTCATGCAAGCAATAGCGCTCGGTTTGAGGAGGGCTTCCGAGCGATTGCGACCCGTATCAAGGTGCCTGGTCGGCATGACCCGAATGCCAATATATTTCAGCTCGTCCATGATTGGCTTCAAGACCAGAGAAAAGGGCCTTGTGTTATTATTCTCGATAACGTGGACAATGCGAGCTTCTTGAAGCTGCTCCCCTCCAATGATGAAGCCGCGGCGACGACAAGGACTGCTACCCCAAGGCAGCTAATATCGTACATCCCTTGCTGCCAGCATGGATCTGTTCTTGTCACATCACGAAACAGAGACGCTGCACTAGCGCTGGTCGAGCACGCTAATATTCTTGCTGTTGAGCCGATGAATGAGGAATCTGCACTAAAGCTTTTCCAGAATAAGCTCGGTCAGAATGACGACGAAGCTAGTACGTTCGAGCTTGCTGCCGCGCTTGAATATATGCCACTAGCTATCGTTCAGGCAGCGGCCTACATTGTGCAGAGGCGTCCACGATGCTCTGTACAAAAGTATCTGGATGAATTCTCCAATAGTGACAGGAGGAAAACAATGCTTCTTAGTGTCGAGGGGGGAGAACTTCGTCGAGACGCCGAAGCCAAAAACTCCATCTTACTCACATGGCAAATTAGCTTTGAATACATTCGCGAAATCAGACCATCAGCGGCCGACTTGTTGTCGCTCATGAGCTTCTGCGATCGTCAAGGTATTCCGGAATGTCTACTGCGTGGCCAAGACAGCTCTACGAGCAGCGATAGCAGCGATGGTGGAGAGATCGAGGACCACGGAACCAACCATTTGGACCTTGAAAATGATTACAGTGAGGGTACTAATGAGGATGGGAGTGTTGATTGTGAGAGAGCCAACGACAGCGATAGCGAGTGGAAGGAACGGCAATCCAATTATACCGACGATGACAGCTTTGAAACTGACATCATAACACTGCGGAATTTCTGCTTCATCAATGTTAATGAAGATGGTGTCACTTTTGAGATGCACAGATTGGTGCAGTTTGCTACAATTACATGGCTCAGAGCGAGAAAGATCTACAAGAAACAACGGCACCGGTTTCTTAGAAAGCTGTGCGAAGAACTTCCAGCCGGCGAGTACGAGAACTGGCCAAAATCGCAGGTGCTTTACCCACATGTAGAATGGGCTACCTTACAACCCCAACCAGGAAAGGAATCAATGAGAGAATGGGCTATCATCCTGTGTAGGGCGGCACAATATACTATTCTCAAGGACAAAGAAGAGGCACTGGAACTATCGATTCGGGCGATGGAAGCAATGAGTCAGATTTATGGTGAAGAGCATAACAATGTGCTTTGTTCAAAATCGTTAGTGGCCACGGCGTATATGCTAAGAGGTCATTGGGGTGAAGCAGAGAAGTTTACGGTAGAGGTGATGGAAAGTTCGAAGAGGATACTTGGGGAAGACCACCCTACTACGCTGACTATGATGACTGACATGGCATGGATATACTTGAGACAAAGCCATTTAGGGGAGGCAGAGAAGTTATGTATGCAGGTGGTGGAGATGACGAAGATAATGTTTGGGAATGACCACCTCAAGACGCTGCACAGTATGAATAACCTGGCATTTACATACTATAAACGAGGCCGTTTAGAGGAGGCGGAGAGGTTACAAATTCAGGTAATGGAGAGGAGGAAGATAATGCTTGGAGAAGAGCATCCTCATACGCTGACCAGTATGGGTAACCTGGCATTGACATGCTATAAACAAGGCCATTTAGGGGAGGCAGAGAGGTTACAAATGCAGGTAATGGAGAGGAGGAAGATAATGCTTGGAGAAGACCATCCTCATACGGTGGCCATTATGGGTGACCTGGCACTGACATTTAGTGGTCAAGGCCGTTTTGGGGAGGCGGAGAAGGCTTTCAAGCAGGTAATAGAGAGGAACAAGATAAAGCTTGGAGAAGACGATCCTCATACGCTGGCCAGTATGAGTTACCTGGCATGGACATTAGGTTGTCAAGGCCGTTTGGAGGAGGCGGAGGATCTTGAGTTACAGGTACTGGAAAAGACGAAGACGAGATTCGGGCGACATCATCCATCTACACAACTCAGCATGAGCAAGGTGTTGATCTATACATCCCAGGGCCAGGAAGAGAAGGCAAAGAGACTTGAGGAACAGCTGCTAGAGAGCTACAAAGTTACTCTCGGAGAAAATCACCCTGATAAGCTGGATAGCATCGCAAATCTGATAGGGGCTTACGTGAACCAGGTCCGGCTAGAGGAAGCAGTACAGCTGAGTGTGCAGCTGCTCGAGATGCGGAGGACGACGTTCGGCGACAGCCATCCCGATACGTTGATGGCTATGCATGACTTGGCTTTGATATTAGGAGAACTTGGCCGTTCTCCTGAAGCATTTGAATTATGGAGTTGCTGCATCTCTCTTCGCCGGCGTGTACTTGGCCCGCAGCATCCAGACACTCAAGAATCAGTGAATTTGATGGAAGAATTGCAGAAGAAGGTGACTAGTACCGTTGCAGAAAATAGTTCTTAGCTGTTAGATACTTCTTGTATGCATTCTTGGCATGGCTAGCGGAGCAGTTGCTTAACCTACTATAAGTGCATCCGCTGTAATGTGATAGAGCACTCTGCTACTCTTCTGTCGACGGCCTTATTGCCTGAATTAATAGTCCGTGGGATTATACTGTACAGTACCCTGTCGCTAATATATTTCAAGCCTCAAGAGATGACAGAAAAGATAAAGAAATCAACGATGGCTCCCAGGGGAGAAAGGAAGGCAGCGCAGCCGGACAAAGGACTCCAAAGGTAAAAATATCCAGAACAAAGCGGCCTAGCTTTGACGGCCCTATTCAGATCAAATAAGAATAAAATGCACCAGTTTATTAACAAAGGCAATTTGAAAGCCTGGCGCGGACAATGCCCTGTTTCGCATACTTGGCCAAAGTGACGTCAATGAAGGCACCAAATCCCTGTCGATCCCGCCACCATAAAAGTAATCTACGCCCATCTCCAAATCGCATTCTCAAAATCGAATTCAATTCAAATAAATATTTACAACTTGTAAAAGTACATTAATGAATACAAAGTCACTCACACCACCAGCATGGATCTCCTACTATCCATCCCCCTCGCGAGCTACTTCCTCGCCCCGTCGGTGCCGTCCTTTACGACAACCCTCAACATGCTCTTCTTCTACATGACCTGGACGACGCTGATCTTCTCGCACTCCCCCCTGCGCGTGCACATGACGGGCGTCCTCTCCATCCGCGTCTTCCTATGGCTCGTCCCGTCCCTCTTCACCCTCGCCCTCGAGCTCCTCTTCCCTTCCATCACGCAGTCCGTCAAGCACGGGGGACGCGCCGCTCTCCCGCCGCGCAGCCAGCGCACCATCTCGCGCACCCTCTTCCTCGCGCTCCTCAACCTCGCCATCCTCACCCTCGCCGAGGGCGCCTGCAGCTACGCACATGGGTTCCTCTTCCGCGGCGCGCCGCCGTTCCGCACGAGTATGACGCTGCCCTTGCCGTGGAAGATGACCAAGCACATTGCCCTGCTCTTCCTCGCGCGCGAGGTCCTCCAGTACTACATCCACCGCTACATCCTTCACTCCTCTTCTCGCGGCCGCGCATCGTCGTTGAACATCCTCGCTACGCTGCACGGCCAGTACGCGCATGCGCGTGGCCACGCGACGCCGTTTTCGCTGCTCCTCTTCACGGACCATCCGCTTCCAATGCTTCTACATAGGTTCGTCCCCGTGTATGCCCCCGCGGCGCTGGTCGTCCGCCCGCACCTCCTCACGTACTTTCTCTTTGTGGCGCTGTGCACCCTCGAAGACACCCTCGCGCAGTCTGGGTACACCATCGTGCCCGGGTTCGTCATGAGCGGCATCGGCCAGCGGTGCGCGGTGCACTACGCGAGCGGAGGCAGTGCGAATTTCGGCGCGTACGGGATTCTGGACTGGCTGCACGGGACGGGCCAGGGGAGGGATGTGCTGGATGACTTGCAGAAGGAGGCGGAGAAGCAGTACAAGGCCAGCGGCGGCGGTGGTGCGAGTTTGTTGCAGAATGGACTGAACGGGCTGAATGCGCTGCGGGGGTCGAGTCCAAAAAAGACGTCGCCAAAGAGGAGATGAAATGCGTGAGTGACTCCGTTGCCTGTCAGATCAGATGTTTTGTCGAGTTGCGTTGCTTTAGTTACTAGTTGATACCCATTTGTTGTCAAGGGACCACCAGGTGAACAAATGCTTTTATTAAATGATACCCCATTTGCCCGTCTATAGTCGGAAAAAAAATCCAAAATCTATAATCAAAACGTGCATGTAATCCGTATTCCCATGCTGTAAATGCCGACATTAATCCAAACAAGAAAAAGTACTTTAACAAGAAAAAAGCCGGAATGGACCCCAAATCTATGTTGTCCAGTCCATCTATGCTGCAGTTCACTATGCAGCAGTTCACCATGCTCAGTCATCTATGCTGCAGTCATCTTGCTGCAGTGTCTGTGCTGTTGCCCAGTTATGCCGCCCAGCCCTTCTTCTTGCGATACCACGCCACCGTCGCGAGCGCGCTCTGGATGCGCATGCCCATGCGCGCATCCAGCACATATGCCTCTGATGCCCGCGCCTTTTCCAGGTTGGTCTCGCACTCGTCCGTCTTGCCCTTTTGGAACGCCTCCGTCTGGTCCGCGTCCAGGTCGGCAGGCGGCTGGCCGCACTCGGCCCACGCAATAGCGGCAATCTCGTGGATGGCGGCGGGCACAATGTAGTCTTCCTTGTTTCCGCCCTTGAACAGGTTCCTGGGACGATGTTAGTATCCGCAATTCAATCGTCTCCCAACTCATCACTCTGAACTCATCCCTCTCAGTCATCAGTCATCACTTACTTGTCGTGCGCCAAGACCTCCTCGTCAACCAGCTTCCTCGCCTCGCCCAACCGATTCGCCCCGCGCAGAATCGACGAAAAGCACACCGCATACACGCCCATCTCATCCCTCTCCTTGAGCTTATCCACCTTGTCCGCCGGCGCCGTCAGCCGGCTCCACGCCAGATTCTTCTCGGCGCGCTCGTACTCGGCCGCCGACATGTACTTTTGCCCGTTCCACATGTAAATCATCTCCAGCGCGGGGCTCACGGCCACCGCATCCGCCAGGTCCAGCCCCAGCGCTTTCGCCCTCTCCTCCCACTTGGCCAGCTTTCTCTGTATAAACGTCTCAAAGGGAAGCTGCCTCGCCATGAACTTCTTCTTGGCCGCCACCTCGTTGATTTTACGAAAATACATCTCTGCCTTTTCCTTTTCCACCTTGGCCTCCGTCGCATCCCCGTTGTGGTGCGCATCGCGGTAGAGCTCGAGCGACGCCGCGCCGGCCATGTAGTAGTACAGCGCGCTGCTCCAGTCATTCACCTCGAGGCAGCGCAAAAAGTATTTTCGCATGAGAACCCACTCCTGCGCCGACATGGAAAAGACGGAGAGGGCAAAGTCGTTGATGGCGGTGATTTGCTTCATCTTGGACGGGGCGCCAGAGTCGAGCTTGGCCAGGGCGGCGGGGAGGTTCTTGTCGACGGCGAGGCCCTTGGCCTCTTCAATGAGCCACATGCGCGAGTCGGGGAAGCGGGCGCGCATGACGGCGAGGAGGCTGGCCGTCTTGTCGTGGGGGGTGCCGTAGGGCTCGGCCGACTCGTCAAAGTCGGCGGCGTGGGGCTGGATGTCGACGAGCTCCAGGATGGAGTGGTAGTAGCTGAGCAGCATGATGCCCGCGACGGCGCCATTCTATCCATCAGTATCAGTAAATGTCCTGCCAGTCTCAGGTTAAATGGTGGTGGAATGCTTACAATATTGGAATGGGCGACAGACTGCCAGAGCATGTGAATACCCGCCTCGCGGTCCCCCTTGAAGCCAACCACGGACAGGATGCGCCCAAAGGCCGGCGGCATGAGCGAGAGCATCAGCATCAGGATGCCCATGCACATGTTGGCGCCCGAGTGGATAAAGGCGTCAATCGGGTTGGTCAGCTCCGCGTCAATCTCGGGCAGCCCAGACGGCGCCGCGTTGATGCGCAGCGACGCGAGCTTTTCTGCCGCGCCGTCCGCCTCCAGACTCGTGTTGGACGACAGCGGCGTCTGCGTGCCGGAAAACGTCGCATCCTTTGCGTCTGAAGAGTCTACATCCGAGCCAGTCGTCTGTGTGCCCGCAGCGGCGGCGGCCCGTCTTGAGCTCGGACGCGTGTTGGTCTTTTTAAAGTGCTCATTCTCCTTTGCAATGATGCCGTCGAGAATAATATACGCCCTCCGCAGCTTCAAGAAGCTCTTCATGCCCTCAATGATGCTCTCATGCAGCACGCCAATGACGGCCGACATGATTTGCGTCTGCGCGACGACCAGCTCGTATTCCGTGCCTGGCGGGTAGAGGACGGCGCCGGGCGCGTGGCCGGCGGCGGCGCGCTTCTGGGCACGCTTGAGGTCGTTCCAGGCGCGGGTCTCGCACTTGGCCAGCAGGTCGGCGGCCTTGTTCATGTTTTCCTTTTCGAAGCCGAGGACCGACTTCATGAAGAAGACGAGGGCGGAGCCGAGATCGTGGTAGGAGGAGTCGCCCTTTTCGAGCTCGGCCTGGGCGCCCTCAATGTCGTCGTTGATGAGGAGGCTGGTGCCGCGCATGGCCTGCTCGAGGTGCGCGATTTCGGTCTCGAGCTCCTTTTTGGGGTCGGTGTCGCTGGGTCGCGCGGCGCCGAACCATGATGAGAGGCGGCTCATGGTGACGCAACTGGCTGTGGATGTGGACGGGCTGGTTTGGTGAATGTGAGGGCGAGAGTTAATGTCAATTGAGGAAAGGGATTGTCCCAGAGACCAGAAAGCCACAAGCAAATGCAACCAGATGGAAGTTGGACAGTCGGACAGATGAACAGATGTACAGATGAAACGAGAAAATGGAAGACGAGAATAAAGACACGGCCTGATTATGCCAAGTCTACACTGCCAGCAATCCCCGGGTCTGGCGGCGCAGAGACCCGCAAACGATGGATGCTGACGATTTTAGCGGCGTTATCGCCCTGAAGTCCGGGGGGCTTGTCGCTTGTCGGGCGTCGGAGGCTTCTTGGAGTCCAGCTGAGGCTTAGCAGCGTTTTTTTTCCGTTTTGTTTTTAGAGTTTCGGGGTTTCCAGATAACGGGAGGTCCGTGATGGACCTTGCTAAACCTTGAAACTCGAACAGAGTTGAAATCGATTCGACCGGCCGGACGGGTGGTGGATGACGTTTTGTACTGCGTTTGCACGGCACGGCATCCGTTTGGGGAATCGTATCTGGTGGAATTAATTGCTCGTATTGCCAGTATGGAGTCCACGCATGCAGGTCGACTCATGGAGGGTCAAGGTGGTGAGCACGGTTGGTGGGAGATGGTGTTTGCCGCGGAGCCTCGTTGTTGCCGGTAGCCGGAGGCTGTGCTGGTGTGTGCTGGGTAGTGTGCATGTTTGGTTTGTTATGATGTCATTTATTAATGAGTTGATCGAATGAGGAGTAATCAAGATGCTCTTGTTTGGTGATTGAGTAGATTAAAGTCGCCTTTTTGAGGAGTGTCGCGATGCGTCCTTTGAATAAGTGTTTGCCTGCCAATACGCCGCACAGGAATACATCCTGGAGGAGCCAGCGTCTGAAAATACCATTTTCTTTCTGCAAAAAACATAAAGATAAAACGAAATAAAAAATAGCAAATAACAGAAATACCGCATATAAAGGATTTTTCTCTCATCACAAACATTACCTCACTTCTGCCCGTCTCGCTTTACCTACCCTATACACCGGACCGAATTGCTTCCGCCCCACGTCGCCGCCGCGATGCAGCTCACGCAAGCATCCACCTGCCTACCGATCTGACCTCTAAGCTCCAGAGCAAGCGCCCATCAAACAACAACACACTCGCACGATAAGCATTTGACTCCTCCGGCCCCGTTCAACGCATCCAATCTGCGTCTTTTAAGAAGACGCACGCACAAAGTTCCCTATCCACCCAATCACACACACATTCGCCATGGCCGCCGACAAGCCAGACGACAAGACAACATCCGCCGCCGACGCCGCAGCGGGCGCCGAGCAGGTACCCAAGGAGACCAAGGCGGCTGCTCTAGGTGAAGACGACGAGTTTGAAGATTTCCCCGTCGACGGTGCGTTTCTTTACCCACTGCGAGACCCGCGCATAGCCATGTACCATGTGCTGGGGAATGAGAGTACAGTGGCAAGACGGGACGACAAGGTTGCTAACTTGCTTGTAGACTGGCCAGAGGACCAGACGGAAGCCGCGCAGGGCTCGAGCGAGACGAAGCATCTGTGGGAGGAGAGCTGGGACGACGACGACACGACGGATGATTTCTCGACACAGCTCAAGTGCGTTGCCCAATCCCAAATCCAATTCCCAAATTCCAGAATTTCAAAGTTTTCGACAAATTAATTTTGGCAAATACTTGACAAATTCATTTGACGAGGATTTGACCTACTCAAAAATAAAGAAAGACTGTACTAACCATGATATAGGGAGGAGCTGAAAAAGGTTGAATCGTCAAAGCGCAGATGAAACTACGAACAAGCATGGGATAAATGACACTTGATACACACATACAAAAGAGATGTTAATAAAGAATAAACTTGGTTCAAATGAAAAGTAGAAAAATGGCGAATCTACGTGAGTGCAATTACATGGAACATTAATATGACATCTTCACGGAGCATTGTACGAAAAAGTAAATCATGTTCATAGTGAATATTCTGTCCTCCCCTACTAATTTTATAATCATGTTCATATTGAATATTTTCTGTCCTCTCCCACTATTTTATATTCCGTCACAGGCGGCTGCCGTGCCTGCCTAACTCGCGTCAACCGGCAGCCCCAAGTACACGTCGCAGCACCATTACTTACTCGACAGGGCAGTCACACCAGGCAGCTCCTTGCCCTCGAGCAGCTCGAGCGAGGCACCACCACCAGTCGAGACGTGGCTGAGCTGGCTCTCGACGCCATACTTGGCGGCGACAGTGGCCGTGTCGCCACCGCCAATAATGACAATCTTGCCGTTTTGGCAGCCCTCGACGGCGGCATCGAGGGTGGCCTTTGTGCCCTTGGCAAACTTGTCAAACTCAAAGACGCCGGCGGGGCCGTTCCAGAGAATGGTCTTGGACTCGGCAATGGCCTCCTTGAAGAGCTTGATCGAGGCCTCGCCGCAGTCGAGACCCATCCAGCCGTCGGGAATGCCCTCGGCATCGGTGGCAGAGCCGACGGTGGCGTCCTTGTCAAACTTGTCGGCGGTGACAAAGTCGGTGGGCAGGACGAGCTTGACGTTCTTGGCCTTTGCCTTTTCGACGAGCTTGGGGACCGTCTTGGAGCCGGGCTCGTCAAAGAGGGAGTTGCCAATCTTCATGTTGTCGAGGACCTTTTTAAAGGTAAAGGCCATGCCGCCGCAGACGATGAGGGTGTTGACCTTGTCGAGGAGGTTGTCAATGAGCTGAATCTTGTCCGAGATCTTGGCACCGCCGAGGATGGCGAGGAAGGGACGCTCGGGGGACTCGAGGGCCTTGGCAAAGTAGTCGAGCTCCTTCTTCATGAGGAAGCCGGCAGCCTTTTGGGGGAGGTCGACGCCGACCATGGAGGAGTGGGCGCGGTGAGCAGTGCCGAAGGCGTCGTCTACAAATTGATTAGCAATCATTCGTTCTCATGTATGGTAAGCTGTAAAGAGTACTTACTGACGTAGACATCACCGAGAGCAGTCAGGCCCTTGCGGAACTCTTCCACCTTGGCCTTGTCAGCCTTGGTCTTGTTGCCGGCGTCGTCCTTGGCGCTGCCCTCCTCCTCGATGTGGAAGCGCAGGTTCTCGAGGAGAATGACGGAGCCGTCGGGGGCGCCGTTGACAATGGCCTCGACCTCGGGGCCGACACAGTCGGGGGCAAAGGTGACCTTCTTGCCGAGCTTCTCCTCGAGGACGGGGAGGACGGGCTTGAGGGAGTACTTTGCGTTGACGGCACCGTTGGGACGACCGAGATGGGACATGAGGATGACGGACTTGGCGCCGTGGTCGAGGGCATGCTTGATGGTGGGGATGGCACCGACGATGCGCTGAGGGTTGGTGACGGTGGTGCCGTCGAGGGGGACGTTGAAGTCGACCTGGGTGTTGTTAGCGGGGTGGATGGTAGAGTAGTCGCAACGATTGAAGCTGGCCAAATGAGCAGAGAGAGCAGAGAGAGCAGAAAGATGGCAGAGAGGAAACGAGTTGAGTACAGAACATTGTTGATGTTCATCTTGGCATGGCAACCATTGCAGAACCCTCCTCATTTCTTCTCTTCCTCGACTCGTAGCGGATGGCGGGGCAGACTCACGCGAATCAGGACACGCTTGCCCTTGACGTCGACGTCGGTAATGGAAAGCTTGTTGGAGAGCGACATTTTGGATAAAAAATTGCAAGACTTTTTAAATGTCAAAACGGAGCAAATTGGTGTTATTCGCTCGTTGTTGCAAGCTTGAATGGTGATGCTGTGTCGAGGTGGGATGGAGGGGCAATGGCCAAGACGAGGTAATTTCCGTTTGCATTTGAGCTGTAGTGGGGTAGCTGATAAGATGGTGGGTGCTGTACTGGACGATGCACAATCTACAGTGGACGACGCACTATTTGCAGCGGACGACAGTGGATGATGCGCTATTTGTAGGCATATTTGTAGTGGGAATGGGATGGTGCTGTCAATGCTGGTGGGTGGCTGGTGGCAAACTCTCAACAGCGAATGGCGCTGAAGTTGGACCTGTGGGCCGCTGCATTACCCAGTATTACGCGGCGACTGGACTGTCTCGTTGAGGGTGCGTGGGAATGGCGGAGCAGTCCAATGGCTGATAAAAAATGGTTGATATCCATGGCTGATACTTTGCATGATTATTGGCCATGTCGATGCCAAGTCTGTATCGCAACACTCGCGCAGGATATGCTCTGATGCTACCGCCATCGGCCCGACAGTTGCACATACTACCATGTCCAGGCTGCCTAGATAAAACAACTGTATTAATAAATACGCCAGACGCCTGTCCGACCTAACCAAGCCGAAAAATAAATGAATAAAAATCCAAAAAATGCAATAACCCAACCCATATGCTCGGAAGCTTCTAATACCATGTAAAAATGGCTGCGCCTCCTTGACGTCATGTCGACAGTCTAGACTCTTGTTCTATGTCTTTATTCGCCCTTTGATACCTCCATTATGCTTGCACAATTGATGCAACACTCCATTATGCATGCGCAATTGATCCAATTGACCAATTCATCATCTCGATCCCCATCTTAGTCGGCATTGTTGGTCAGCGAGAGGTATGCCGTCCAGGCAATACCAACCGTCGATACAAACGGCTATCATAGTTAGCATACCCTCCCCGAAAAAAATGTGAGAGACATACCAATTGATACTGCACAGGCATCAGGCGGAAATTAATCAGCTGCACCGCCGGCCACACCGCATAGTTGGCCTTGAGCGTCGGCACATACATGTCCCGGAGCTTGTTGCTCACCGCGCGGCGCCCTCCACCCTCGGCCACCGTCATGGCCGAGAAGAAGACGGCCACGCCCACGGGCGCAAACACAATCTGGTCAAACGCGACCCTCTTGAGCGCGGGACCAAACGAGCTCGTCTTGGCCATGGGGAACAGCTTTTCCAGCAGCTTGAACCACCGAAACTGCACGGGCGCGATGCAGAAGCCGTAGCCCATGAAGCGCGTCAGCCGCTCGAAATCAAACGCCGGCGGGAGGCCGCCCCTGGTGCTGCTGCCGCCGCCGTGACCCAAAGTGCTCAGCGAGTCCTTTTCGTAGTATGGGCTGTCGCGCCCGCTGAGCTCGCGGACCTCGACGGTCATGGTCTCGTCCTTGGCGCCGCCGGGCTTGCGGACGACGCGGTGGCGAAAGGCGGTAATGACCTGGGCGACGGTGTCTGCGACGCCACCGAGGAGGGCGTTTGTGACCATCATGGTCATGACTGGGCATGTTGGTTAATAATTATACTCTTTCATGGTGCGTCGTCGTCGTCGTCTTACGCGGTCGCTCTTCGTACGAGGCATTGAACCTGGCGGTTAATCGGGCGGCCAGCGCCATTTCGATGAGCAGAATAAGAGTATGCAACAAGGGCTATAAAAGAAACAAGGGAAAAAAAATTAGTAAATGAATGGAAGCGGACGATTGATGATGTGGCTCAGAATGGTTCCGAAGATGATAGATAAGAGTACAAGTGGGCGGCAGCTTCAGCGCAAAGGCAAAGGGAGGGTCGACACTTGCTAGCGTCTGGTGATTGAGAAATGACGTACAATCCGACCCAATATATAGCGATTGACGGCAGCAGTCTGCAGAGGAGAATCCCAAGCCATACCGGGCGACCAAGAATTTGTAGAGTCGTCTTTTGCAATGTCGAGGTTGGCAATGTTTAATGCTCTGGGGTTGGCCGCTGGAGACAGGGGGCTTGTCAATGTGTCCTTGACTGCCGCGATGACGAAAGAGGCGTACGGGGTAGAGTCTGACAGGGCAATGCAGCGAGTGGTGAAGCGACTGAATAACGACGGATGCAAAACAAAGAGAGTAAAAAAAAAAAATGTAACTTTGAGGCCGTTAAAAGAACCAAGCAGCAGCAATTTTTTTTAAACGCCTGGCTGCTGCAATGGATGATGTCGAGGGCAAGAGTTTGGGTCGCGTGAGGGTGTGGTCGATGCATTGTGGAAAGGCCCCTGGCTGTCTCATATGTACTCTGTACGTACTCTGTACAGTGTGAGGGTGGCTATTCTCGTCTGGTGGCCCCTGCACCAGCCCCTGTGGTATTTTTGGCATCCCCTGTGGCAGACATCAGCTACGTACCGAGTACATCCACTAAATACCGAGATTCCCCCTTTGAGTCTTGTGGCTGCTGTGGCTGCTGCGGCTGCTTCTTGTGGCTGATCCATCATCGATAATACCAGCTCGTCACACTGCATTGAAACATGCTCGGTGAATAAAAGTGGTAAACAGGTGAACATTTAAAAAGGTGAGACAGAAGAAGCAAAATGGGGCTCAAATGTCCAAAAACTTATGCTGAGATACTATATAGAGCAGTGCGCTTGCCATTGCCTCCCAGCCGAGCACCTGTACGCTTCTCTTGCCATCTCGTTCCTATCAACTTCCAACCAGCCACATGATTTGCATTCATAGTAGTTAAGCCTCTTCTCCCCAGTCAGCCCCGTCTCGCGCTCGCTCAATCCCTGACTTTGCAAAACAGACTGAAGTCTTCTGCTGCTTCGTCCACCAAGCCCGCCCGCACCGTGCACTGCGCAGCCCGTGTTGGCCGCCTTGATGGTGGCTATATCTACTGGTTCGACCAGTAGAGTTGGCGTAATGCGTGTTGGGATTCTCTGTAAGCAGCGCTCGAAGCCATCAAAAATCCCATAGCGTGCCAAACGCGGGCATGCCAGCTAATATAGTTTCTTTAGCGACTAATTAGCAAAATAGTTTCAAAAAAGCATACCTTTTGCACAAATTTGCATGGCTTGATCGTTGAAGCTTTTGTTCGATGTAATAAATATAACCTCCGCCTCAAAGCTCGCCCAGGTGTCTTCAAGAAGCTGCCTTAAATCCGGTCGCTGCCCTCTCTCCTTTGTATCCCATAAGACGAGTCTCCCAGGCTCAATATGCTTTTGAATTAAACCCGATATTGTTGAACCAAAAGTTTTTTCTTGATCTGAGCCAATCCAAATCAGGAACCAATTAGGGCTCTGTATGCAGGTAGACAAAGCTGCCCCAATACCGGTCCCTGTACAAATTCGAATACCTCTGCTAAACATTGCAGATGCGTGCCCGATACCAGCTCGAGTATTGTTAGTCGAGCACAAGGTACTTTGCTAAGAATGGAATCCTTCATACCGAACTTGAGCTGCCTCGTCCAAACCGTTTTAGGCGGAGCGTTTACTAGACTTCGCGTAAAGTCACCTTGAACGCCGCAAACCATGTAGTGATACCGAGAATCAGGGCCCTCGCTAATAATTCCAAAGGCATGATATTCCAGAGCCGCGGTGAGACTGATTCGGCCAAGGAGTCCTTGCTGCATCCCACGGTCGAAACGTAGGATAGCAACTTTCGGCGATGGCTACAAAAGGAACATCAGCCACGTTCGACTTGAAATAATGGCATACTTACAACTTCCACCAAGACCGCGACTTTTCGGACCGTAAACCAAGGGATGATAACACTTGAAGAGGTTAGCAGAGTTATCGCGCAGGCGTTGGATTGCTACCTGCAATATTGTGATGGACAAAGCGAGCCACAGTTCCGGATTACTCAGCAGAATTGCAAGCTTACGCTTCCAGCCCCTGATGTTTGTTGCGCAAAGACTCTCGATAATGATTAAACTCCAAGTTGCCTAGAATGCTCAGTATAATGAAAGAGCTAGATGGATCGCTACTCACCACAAGCCCGAGCCAACCAATGAAGCGGTGCAATCTTTCAAACAGGTCATGGTAGTTACTGGATCAGTTTCTTTAGCAAAAGAACATATATTGGGTTCAAAAATGGAGCATTACTAACTTGCGCAGCAATGGGTTTGCGCTCAAGGCAGTGACCGTTAAAAGAGCCGTCGTAATAAATCCGCAAATAACCACTTGTGGCCGATAGGCATCGCGATGATGCATAATATAAGTAATCTTCAATGTCATCCAACTACCAACATGTCAGTTACTTCAATAGTAGTAGGTAGACATCTCAAGCTACCTAATGCCAGAAAGTGCGCAGCCTGAGTGGACGCCGCCAACATGTTGCAGAATTGATGCTGCCACCAACCTTAATCGCAAAGGAGCCCACTATCGAAATTGTTAATGTTTGTTAGCTCTGAAAGAATGTAAAATTACCTTGTGTAAACTGTAAATGGCAAGAGTATACATGCAGCGCATGAATAGCTCATTGCGCACCAGGATCGCTAAGAGTATATTGCCGAGGGCAAAAGTTGCAAGCCGTTCTTCACCGTATTCAAATCGCCCCAGCGCGGTCAGTATCAACCCGACGAGATTGATGCAAATGACAAGTGTAAAGAGCTTTCCGTACGTGTTCAGCCATAAGAGAAAGTCATCCCATGGAATGTTATGCAATCCACATCGTCTTTGTATTCGTCCACCGGCCTTCTCAATTGGCAAGTGCGAGATAGGTGAACCAGGTGGAATAATTGCCAGAGGTCTGAATTCAGCAAAACCAAGAGCCACGGGAAGCGGTGGAGTTACGCTCTTAATCGCCACCATGACTTGTCTGATTGTAGTCTACTATGCGCCATACTTTACCAAATGCATTCAAATAGGAATGTTATAGATGTATGACTAATTTGCAACAAACACCATGAAATAAAGATCTTGAAGAAGGAACGAGCAAAGTTTGTGATTTTTCAGCAGGGCAGAGGCCTTCATGAGCAGACTATATAGTATACGACCGATTGTTGGCCGTCACCCATGTCATACATTCGGAGTGACTTGGTGATGCAACACCAAGGTTACGACAGAAACACATTCCGCGAGGAAGCTAGGCGCGTTCCATTACCTGTTAAAAAGTCCTACTGTACTGCCTTTGTATCGGGGCGATATGAGAGACCGGTCCTCCCTCTGTCTGCACATTCTTCGTACGTAGGGGTTTTGATTAAGACAGTTCATGAAGTTTAAGCAGTGACATCAATGTATTGCCGTCAATTGACAGGAATTAGATCGAACTGATCGAAAAAGAAAAGTATTGCGGAACGCAGACAATTTTCGTTTGTAGTTTTCACCACAATAGCTCCACAGCGTGGAACAGACAAATGCAGCACTATATGACTGTTCTATTCTTCAAGTAGCTAAACGCTATAACTATACGACAGTACAGTAATATCCTGGCTTAACTTGGGCTTTTATAGATTTATCTTGGAAGAATCGAGTGTTGCGAACAGAATAGTACACTTCCTCGATATGGAACAAATAGAAACTGCACCAAAAGTTTTATATCCCCTTATGAACATGAATCCAGTGTTTGTTTCCGGTTCATTTGCACCATCATGAAAAACATACGTTGATATTCAGTACCCAGTATGTAGCCAACCATAGCTATACATGTATCGTGAATAAATGCGACATGAGGCTTAGGCGGTCTAAACGAGCGACCAGGAGTAATAAACGGCTTATCTATGGCCTGAAAAGCTATACATACTGCTATCATGCCTACTATTATAGCTAGAATTGCTTTAATAGCCTTAACCTTTGCTCTATGGCCTAACGGCATAGGCGTTCGTCACACCAGGGAGGGCGCCTATAGGCCGCCTACTTAGTGCTAAGCAACTCGAGTTATAGAGCGCCCGGCAACTGACTCGCGTAAAAAGATATGTAGTGGAATTCTAGAATACTAGCAACCTGTCACTCTGGTGTTTGCCGGTGGATCGGGTTTCGCTCGTATTTTCGCCTGAGTGGTGGCTCTGGATCATAGCCCGCAAAATACATGCGGCACGGCCCGAAATGTGTCGGGGGGGTGGGGATGGGGGTGGCATGTGCCATCCCTTGACCACCTTGTCCAGTTGTCACGCACCAGCAAGTGGTTGGCAAAATTGTTCGCCGTGTTTGGTGAAGCCGCGGCCAGTCTTGTCACTCGCGTGACTGGCGTCCAAGCCCATGTAGAATGGACAGAAATTGAGGCGGCCAACATGCACTCTTGGATGCCTCATTGCTGGACCAGTCATGCGACTTTACACTAAGAGAATCAAAGGAAAAGTAAATTACCAAATTTGTTCCAATACGTGAAAGATGTGGCAGATGTACTAAATTTCAAGAATGAAATCCACCTCCTACTACGTCTTACATATCCTCCCACTTGCACAGCTTTGTAGGGGCAGAACAACGTGGATTCTTGTAATATATTATGAATGAAGTTATAACACGAGGAAAGTAAATACGAGATATAGGAGTATTTAAGAAAATGTTATGCAGCAGTCTCTGTCCACGTTAGTCTAGGCAAGGCATCATCCTTAGGCGCTATCATCTTATCATTCTATCTGTACTTAAATTCAGTAGGACAAGACAGAAGTGCAAAATGAGGCAGCAATAGTGGAGCCCGGGAGACTTGTGTTTTATCCGCAGACAAGGTGTAGGATTTTGGCCCGTGAGTATGGTTAAATACATTCAAAAGCGGCAGGGAGGGACTTGCATTCAGGTGAAATTACTTCATTCTGAAGCAAAGCTGGGTTTTCATTTACCATATCAACAGACTAAAGCCAGCTGCTAGTAAAACTGCTGCTTTGATATACAACATCCAAGCATACAAGCTAAGCCATCCAGCTGTCCAGAAGTTCTTCTTAGAGTCTCAAGAAGGCCATCGAGTTATTAAAGAATGTCAAAGTGCCATAGAAATGCTTAATAATATGCATTCCCAGGAAAGAGGCGTTTGTCTGTATGCCCGGATGTCATTTGGTCATGTTATTATATGAGGTGTCGTTAGGGCCAGTATTGAACCTAGTTCTCAGTGCAAAGATTAATAGGGTATCACAATCGTTACTCGGCATAAGATTCGCATGCTTATTCAGTGGCCCCGATACTAGACTCTTCTTCTGAGTGGTCATGCATGGAAGAAGACTGGGTGGAAAAGGCGGAATGGGTTTAAACAGCCCTTTCCTAGGGATGGCAGCTGCAGGCTTTCCCCACCGACCAGGCACCACAGAGGAGCCAAATGTAAGACGATTAAATGGGTCTAGATGCGAATGAGTGCCTAGAGGGCGACATTCAATCATGGGACTGTTAAGACGCTGAGCATACTGGCTTATTTTTAGAGGAGAAAAAGACTGAGCGTGGTTGGAGCGACTGCTGCAATATTATATATTAGTACTACAGGAATTAAAGGACGAATGTAAACAAGCAAATGAAAAACAACTTTCGATCGTCTCGGGCGTCACCGACGAAAGTAACCGATCAGGTTTAAAACAGATCAATTTATCTCCATAATTTTGCCCTGAGACAGTCTCATTGGATGGGAAATCAGGCAACTCTGATCCATCGATTTAATCTTGTGACTATATCTCAGCAAATGCTGGATGCCCACTTGGAGCTCTCGTCACATCCGATGACAGATTACCAGCCTAGAATCATACTACCCGGCCTTTGTCTGCACATTTTTTAAACTAGTATTGCAAGATTTTCGCCTGCAAATGGATAAACTAGTAATTACCAGCTCTCTGGTCGTCCACAGACGCGGCGGATAGCGGCCATGTAATTACTCACTTTACCAGACCTATTTCTTGGCCGCACCCTCCTATTAGTTCCTTCCAACTAAACTGTATTAGTGCTTCAAGCAGGGTTAGGTCGTTGCTGCGCCTTAGCCGAAAAAGAAATATTAACTACCCAATAAACAGAAGTGTTGGGGAGACAATTCCATAGCGTAAAGCGGGCCTGCACGGGTACACCTGCTCCTCAAAAGGCCGGCTTCACGGCGTACCCAAAATTCGGAGTGTGGCTCAGCTAAACGATGTACCAATTGACATTCCGTACGAAGTCGCGAATGGGGAGACTAGATTTTGAGCGGAGGCAACAACGTGGCCAAGACAGTTTCGGCAAGCGATTTCGGAGCTGATCATTTCGAAGGATAAGCTATTGCTGAAATGACAAGCACCAACGCTTGCTTCTGGTTCTAAAGACCCTTCGTTTAGTATTCGCGTCTCCAAAATTGACAGGTTGACGGCCCGAGCGTCGGTATGACTCCTGTTATGAATGATCCTCTTAACACGCAAGTCGGCGGCAAATTCGAGGGATGGCCAACGCTCCAACAAGTTCGCGCACTAGCAGTTAAACCGCAGAAGATCTCTCCAAAGAGTTCTAATCCGCTATGTAGCAGATCTTCCATGTTGTAAGGGATATGCCTTGCCATGCATACATCCAATGCATCCGACTTCTGGTCTTTGAGATCAGCCAATAATAGTTCAGTTCCTCCCGGCTGCCGATCTGCTTACCGAAATGCCAATTTGGTATATTGCTCCTTTCATCTAAGGGACAAGGTTATCGCCAGAATACTAACGCGCTATCAATTACCGGTCCAAGTCGTGTAGCAGGTATCTCTATGACTCTGTATCATTTGTCAGCTCTTGGCAATGAATCCATGATCTATCAGGTGGAACTGTGGCGGTGGAAATAGCCCCGAGACATTATTCTGGATCCCGAGGCTTGAAGTAGCCTCGGGTAAGCATCATGGGAACAGGGCTTCAGCTATATCTACACAGTTCCTTGTCAGTTTTGGTGTTCTCCTACAGATGAGAAGGTGCCTGCATCCCAGTGGCCTTTAAGTGTACCCAGCCAGCATTGCTAATGCTTCCGATCATGCTAGGCACCAATACTTGGAACCATAGGTTTGTTGTATTCATGTCCAATAGATGGTCCACTCTGTACGGAGTGCCTGCAAGCACATAAGTAACTATCGACATTGGTTTAGCTTCTGAAGCTATGAAACTGCATAATACATCCTCTGACTTGTCATGGTACCCGGATGGCATCATTATTCTGCAGATTTGGCAAATGAGTCGTCACACGCTGCGGTGGCCATGATGCTGCCAAAACATGTTGATGCAGAAGTATGCACGTAGCAATCGGAAATTCTGCGATCGATCGGAACCATTTGTGCTACTAAGCTCTAAATATATTTTATGTCTGCATGTCGCCGACCATAAAGAGTAGATAGCAGGGAAAACATAAATAGCTATAAGCAGGCAATACTTCACAGTTCTAAACAATAGATATTTCATCTCATCTGCGATATAATATTGTAAAGTTATAGCTTGACTTTTTAGTCTATTACAAATAAGGCCCTTCTCGAAGTCTCCATCAGCTTCCAAGTTTACCAATGGCAATTCCAGCTATTGCAAGAGATATTAACCAGGAGCAAGTATTCAATCAAAATGACCACCTAGATATCCTTGCTATGGTATCCGACGTCGAAATTATTTCTTCACCAAACCTCTCTCACTTTCTCGAACCACCGTTAGTAGAGACTGGCTGCGGCTTTAACACATGCCCTACCCAAAATGACGGCTATGCTCTATTGCTTGATCCGCGAAGTCCACGGAATCCACCAAGTTCAGCCGATACCTCCACCTATTCTACTACGAACCTCGACACTATTCTGCAAACGCCTTTAAATTATAGCATTAAAGGTCCTGCTTTAGAGAAAAATATGGTATCCGATGGCCGTCCATTGAGGGGGACCTCGATCTCAAGCCCAAGTAGTAGAGCCCCGGCCAAATTTACGCTGGAAGAAGATCAGCTTATTTTACGTTTACGGGGCGATGGTCGAACTTGGAAACAAATTGCTACAAAGCTGCCTCGACGATCACCTGGCGCACTCCAAGTACGATTTAGTACCAAGCTGAAGTTTAAATCAATTATCGGCAGGACAGACATTGTATGTGCATTTCGGCGTGAGTAAAATACCCTCTTCGCAGCAACAGAAGCTAATTAACAAGCGATAATCAGGATCAGCAAATAGAGAATGCTCTATTAAAGTATGAGCAGCAGCAGTGGATATTTGTGTCGACACAACTTGGCGGCGGTATTAGCCCCAAAGAATGCCGAGAACGTTCATTCGGCAAATTCAGATTAGAATTAACTTATATTAAATAATCTAAGAAGTAGAGTAGCATGTCTAAATAAATGTATAAAATTCTGTTTAATTTAGGATCGTTGGCCAGCCTGGGTTAAGTGTAGTCCTGCTCACACGATTCAGGCCAGTTCATCAATATAATGTTGAACATCCATGAACTATGGGATAAGAATATCAGTAAGCTTTTTAAAAACGCCATCATCAATGCCGTGATGAAACTGCCTGATAAAACTTGTTACAGAATGCTGAGTACAGATATCTATAGATGTTGTGAGCAAGTTGGTTAACCATGATCACACATCATGGTTAATTGACCTCGTTGAAAACCAGCTCCTGGACCCTCTACCGCTTATTTCCCATGGTGAGTAACACCCATAAACTTACAGTGAGGTGTATTCGTCTAATGTTGTATAGTTTTCCCTCTATCATCAGCCAAAGCTGCATATCAAGCTTTTGAAGCGGGATCGAGTGGAAATGTTGTCAAGGTTGCTATTGAAATGTAACGATACTTAATATAATCACAAAATATTGCATTATGTCACGTTGAGCTAGCACCTGCAATGCTCGGTCTAGATGATATGGGGCGCGAAGAACGTAGGTCAGATCCTCCACGGTCGAACATCACCTCCGACCGGTCTACTATCCATTCACCCTTTTTTGCGTAAGATGTACACCTTTTCGCCTTCTTCAGCAAAGCTTTAGGGAAATTTTTCACTCTAATGTAATGACGATACTTAAGTGTGAAACTTAAAACGGGAATAATTTCGATTAGGATTATAGACTCTTCTTACGCCTCCTGGTTACCTATATAGGTTCTATGTACTATTTCAAATAGCCAGCAGTGCGCGAGCTTAATCTAATTATTTATTAGCTGCCTTCAATATTTTCATAATGGTTGTTAGTATTTATTCTGTCTACTATCTAGGTCAAACGGATAGATATAGTGGGAACTTAAAAATATACGTATATAAGGGTAATGTACTTGGTATTAAGAACCTACTAAAATCCTAGTGTACTTTTATTGCCAACTAAGACAAGTTACTATGTAGACATAGTATAGCTCTCTATTAGATAGGTTAACCTGTTACCTAACGTAGCCCTATAGGTAAAAGCATTTACGCTGTAATGAATAATTATATGTTGTGGCAAAGGATGTGGTCATATAACTCTATTAATTACTAAAGAGGGAAGAGTCCTCTCCAGTATATACTACGCCGCTATCTCGCCTTTTATCCGCCGCCTTCTAGCATGTGACATAGCGTGAGTCGTGACACCTTATAGCCACTATGCCAGATAGTTCGATCCGGCCTTTCTTTACCGATTTTCCAGCTCATTAAAAATCTCAACAGGGATAGAACGCTAAAGAGACATGGTGACTGCGTTTCGTCCCGTGCATCGGCTTGTAAATGATTGCGATATACAGCTGCCGAGACAATATTTCATGATATAGCGCTACGATGCACCTGACACTGATCACGATAGAGTCGGGTATTGTAGCGATTTATCTGCAAATCGTGCTATTTAGAGAATCCATGTCCCAATCTATCGATATCAGTTGCCTATCGTAACCAATCCAATACATGCCGGCCTCTCCTACACGATTTGTATGCTTGATTGTATTCTTGACTTGTATGCCTCCCAATCAAGAGGTTTAATACTCCTCATCCTCACTCTCAGACCGCTTGCCCCAGCCAACTGGCATAAAGTACAGAATATCAGGGTTACCGTTGGCATGCACGGCCTCGCCCGCCGCATTCTCTTCCGAACGCTTGCCCCAACCAGCGCTGTTGAAGTATAAAATATCAGGGTTGCCGTTGGAACGCTTGATCTCGCTCGCCGCATTCTCCTCGGAACGCTTGCCCCAGCCCACTGGCATAAAGTACAGAATATCGGGGTTGCCGTTGGCCCGCTCATCGACGCTGTCTGTGCCCACGGGCACGGCGAGGGCGCTGCCAAAGAGCGCAAGGGCGACGGGGACGAAGAACTTCATTGTCAAGCCTTGAAGATGTTTCTTTCGTTTAATAGATTTATGATGGTATGAAATTTCCGTTGGTGCTGAGACTACAACTCTTGGACAGACGGGGTACTGCCGGCTTCTATATCTAGAAGTACCTCCCAGTTGGTGAACTGCCTCGACCACGCAGGATCTGGAAGCGCAACGTTACAAATACAACTACTGCAGGGAATGAATGACATGTAACGCACTCTCTGCACCTTGGAATAGAATTGTGACGTCTCTTCTGCCGTATACATTACCGGAGTTTACCAGTCTGGGAAAGCGGCGACAAATCAGACAGCTTCCGGTCACCCGTGCTTGTCTACTGATTCTGAATTAAGCTCAGCTTCCGAGTCAACTCTTGAAAATCTCTTTGGAGCAATTTTTGCCTATAATGTATGAGTTGGCCTATATTGCGGTGGTGCATGCCATTCACGGCAGACATTTTACGAAGTAGCAATCTAACGCTCAACTTTGGCCCTCACCATGCACACCAATTGCCAATTCAAAATCATAAATATTCAATCGAGGCACATTAGATCTGCATCTCTAAAAGTACATCTAAACTTTCTAGTCGCAGCAGCAGTCCTGTGACTACCATCGGGTCCGCGTCAGCACCCATATTGTTGCAACCCCGCCAGCAAGGCTCGCATGTTGTTACCCCCCGCACGCCAAGCTTCCTGCAATCTTTCCCCATGACTGCCGGTGAAACGGAGATCCGGAAATATTTGACGCAAAACGAATCCCATGTCGTATTCTCAACTCTCCGCCAATCCAGTCAATGTAGATCCCTTCTTCTTCCCAAGCGGTGGGCCTGCCCGCTCGGCGTTAACCTTGGCGGCTTGGCATGCCGACATAGTATGCCCGCCTACATTTCGTGCTTTTCCTCAACAAGATATCGCCGTTGTCAGTGAAAATATGTAACGTTTGGGGGATCCTTTGGACTACGGGAACACGTCACATACATGGGCTTGTCCCTCACTTCAACACAGGAAGAAGGAAGCGGCCTAGCCTGCCGAGGCTCTGCGACTACAGAACACTCTCCAAAATGCCCTGTCACTGTACGATTTGAATCTTTAACCTACATCACAGCGTTTTGAAATGTTTGGTTCTCTTCCTCGCAAAGCGGATGGCAGGGCATCTAGCCCAGCTTCAGATGAGGTACCATTCCTGGCCGACGAGGAAAAGGACGGCTTTGGCCTGCCACAATCGCCCCCTCGACGCAAGATATGGACAACTTGGCCGCTTTATTCTGTCTTTTTCAACTTTTTACTATTACTCATTGTTGTGAGCAATTGGAGAGTACTTGGGCTTGACCCCAATAGGGCTTATATCCCCAATGAGATATACTGCAAGTGACCAGAGCCCGAACCTGCATCGAGATGAAAGCAGCTGACATCTTTCAAGCACCGGCGCAGTCAGCTGTAGAATACAAGACTGTCCTTTTTACTGGTGGCCTCAAGGGAGACACTTCTCCGTACATGGGCTCATCCAAGGCGGTAGATGAAAAATGGAATGAGCTGTACACCGGTATGTGAGGGCTCATGCACTCTTACTCGAAGGCAGCCCCCAGACTAAAAGAACATCTTGCTTGTAGAAGCCGCAGTTTCTCAAATTGATGCAGAGATGGCGGCCAAGCTCCCCAACGCCACCACGCCATTCAACGACGACCCAACGCACTACGTCGTCACCATTGACGTCTTCCACCAGCTTCACTGCCTCAACATGATGCGCAAGCTCGTCTACCCAGGCATCTACCCGATGGACCTGACCTCTGGGTCGGACAAGAGCAACGATACCATTGTCCACTTTGAGCACTGCTACGAGCAGCTCCGCCAGTCGCTGCAGTGCCACTCTGATGTGAGCACCATCTTTTGGGAATGGAGCGAGAGGAGGAATAGGTACCTGGGCAACGCGCACACCACGCACACGTGCAAGGATTTTGAAAAGATACGTCAGTGGGGGATTAGAAACAAGAAGCAGAGAGACCTGGACTTTTTCAAAAAGGCCAAGGGGGCGCCGATATACAAGGATGTAGATTAACCATATAAAGATACCAATTTTGAAACAGGCTCAAACTAGAAGAATAGCAAAGAGTGTAATGAGATCTTTGTATTCTAATTTATGTACATAATTCTATACTTGGAATTTTTAAAACTAGTTTTGCCTTTTCAACAATAGTCGTTTCTTCGAGACGTCTCCAACGGTACGTTGAGGAGCAGCGAAATATTGCCGCTACTCTCCATACTTGCATGGGAGGAGGATTGCAGCAGTATCATGCGGGGATGATGCGACCAGGTGGACTACGGCAACTTGCAGTGGAATCAATGAAACGAGAGAGAGCGGCAATATCCGAAGAGAGACTCGGCCGAATGCATGTAACCTTACAGCCAAGCATCAGGATCCATCGTGGCGCATTCAAACAAGGCTTCGATGGCAGGTAGTAATTCAGGCTCGCATGCAACGAGAATACAGCAGCCTGATAGTGCGTTATGGGACGGGCGAAATCCACTCTATTCTACTCAACTAGAAACGCCAGTCAACAGCAAGTTGATGTCGATATTCTGTCGTGTTGGATCTCATTTTTACCAGAACTTTTTTTAACAAAAAAAAAACAGCTCCATCAATTTTCCAGGAGAATATGAACGGAGAGCACGGGCTGACCCGAGGCGGGGAAAGGGCAGACTCGCTGGACACTGAGAGCCTTCTCAGCCAGGAGCACCGGTCGGAGAAGCAGCTACTGCAACCTCTAGTCTTGACGACGAGGGCGAAGCGAAACAGGCGGATTAAAATATGGCTGCATGCTGCCGCATTGGTATTCTACAGTGTCCTGACAATTGTGCTGTATACGTGGAGTTTGCGGTTGCGCACGGTGCATGGCAGCGACCGCGTTTCCCGGTGCGAAATAGGCATGATATCGTGTAAGTCAAACTCAGAGCTCTATGCTGGGATGAAGTGCGCGGCTGATGAGAGAGGATCCATGCTTCCCCGTAGCACCCGCGCAAGAAGCAGTGGAGTACGAGCAGAGGGTCATAACACACAATCTCGACGACCCAAACAGCAAATACAGAGGTGCGCCGAGTCCCGCCGTCGACGCAGCGTGGGACGAGCTCCTCCAATGTATGTGTATTCGTTAAAAGTCCAGAGCTCTAGAGATTAACACGGGGACGAACAGACAACAACCTCCGGGCGTACGAAGACGAGCTGCGCGCCGCCAACATGACGTCGGTGCCGCTTCGCGACGACAAGGGCGGCTACCTGGTGACGCTCGACGTGTACCACACGCTGCACTGCGTGAACCGCGCGCGCAAGGCCCTGTACCCGGCGTACTACACAAGTCCCAACAGGCCCGAGGTCGACCGCGCGCACGTTGAGCACTGCCTCGACCTCCTGCGGCGGGTCCTCATGTGCCACGGCGACGTCGCGCTGCACACTTACCAGTGGCTCGAGGACCGGGCCGCCCCATGGCCGACGTTTCAGACGACGCACCAGTGCAGGAAGTGGGAGCGCATCGTCGAGTGGTCCAAGGGGAGAAACACGGGGTCTCTGCTTGGGCCCATCTTGCAGCATCCGACACTGGGGATATCATACTCCGACGAGGGGCAGCATCTATAGCAGTTATGGTAGTTAAAAGAGCGAATAGCTGCCATTATATAATGATCCTCACCTTTGAACTATTTTTCTTCTGATCATTCAACGATTGTTATTCCCTAGTATGGTGTAATACACTTGGGTTTTGAAATCACGCCCTAGGCGATAGGGACCTCGCTAAGCAAAGTGGTCTTATTGGTGATGCTGATGGCGAACGAGGTGGAAGCGACCCCGTGCCCCAAGTCGAACAATAGTAGTGCAGTCATGGTGACACCAAGCAATGGCCGCAATTTCATGCTGTCTTCACCTTGGCCTGATAATTGAAGTGTGAGCTGCACCCGCCAGCCATATGGAATGAATCAAGATGCACTCACATGTGTTGCTACCAGTTAAAGCACGTCAATTCATGTGAAAAAAGGATTTAGACTACCATATCCGACTTTCCACCGCATCAAATATTGTATGAGTCGTTCTGTATTTAATTATTCGTGTACCGATAGATGCTCATTCTGCCCACACCTGATCCTAGTAGCTTGTTGTCGATGGCAGAATCCTTCACCCCTACCTCCTTCTAGCGCCCTGCAACAAGCTTCATATCGTACGCTCAGGGCTGGAAGCTGATGCGCGACCGGGGGCTTTAGCGGGGCAGGGCAGACATCCTGTCGAATCAGCAATCTTGAAAAAGAACCCCAAACTATATTTTGGCCCAAGCTTCATTAATGTTCTCTAGTTCATTTTAAGACCCTGAACCTGACTCTTGGCGTCATCGTCCTGTAGCATCACATTTCCTATCGGGCCTCACATCGAAAACTTGCCTATTTGGGAATATGGATCCAGTCATTCCGCGGCGCCACACCATAAACTCCGCGCCTGTCGGAAGATGAGACTGTCGAATGTCTCGATTTTACTGCATATTATCATCCTTGTGCTATCTTATATCATGAGTCGTGAGTTAACTCTTGTGCGGACATTCTACAACGTAAACTCTGCATACCATCCACCACTGTCTAAATAAAGATCCGCGGCACACTACCCGCAGCCTAAATATCCGCCGTCTGTTTTCATCCGCATGTATAAAGTAACACTGCAGCCTCCATCTCGGTTCCCTTGATCTTTACACATTGATAGTAGCTGAGACAACTGGAACCCAATCATCTACAAAATGCCGGAAGCAAAAACTGTACTATTAACAGGGTAGGATCTTTAATACCAATGGCAGAGGAAGAATGAAGACTGATACTTTGGTGTCCAGATGTTCGAGCGGAATCGGCGAAGCATTGGCTAGAGAGTTTCAAACTCAAGGTATGCATTTACGGGAATGGCCACGATACGGACATTGCTAACAATAAACCTCTGCACCCACTTACAGGATTCCATGTCATTGCAACCGCTCGCCGACCAGATAGCATTGCCCACCTTGCCGAGGCCGGCATGACGACGATCCCCCTCGATGTGACCAAGCAAGAGAACATCGTGGCCTGCGAGGCCGCCGTGCGCAAGATTACGGGTGGCAAGCTCGACGTGCTCGTGAACAACGCGTAACGCCCCCCCAACCCCCATTCCTACGTAATCCGTTGCACTCGCTAAAACCCATGCTTCTAGCGGTGTTTTGATCCGAGGCGCCCTGGCCGACGCAAACGAAGAACAAATGAATTACATCTTCAACACCAACGTCTTTGGCCTCGTGAGCACCGTCTCCGTCTTCCTCCCGCAGCTCATAGCCGCCAAGAGCGGCGTCATTGTCAACATCTCGTCCGCCTCCTCCGTCACGCCGCTGCCCTTCAAGGGCCTCTACGCCATGACCAAGGCGGCCCTCAACTCGTACGGCCGCACCCTCGCCATCGAGCTCGAGCCGTTTGGCGTGCGTGTCCTCACGTGTCCCACTGGCTACATCCAGACGCCCCTCGAGGCCAACGGCCGCGACTACGTGCCCGAGGGGAGCCTGTACAAGCCCATGGAGGGCAAGATGGAGGTGGGCGTGCCGCCGCGGCAGATGCCCGCGCCGGTGTTTGCGCGGCGCATCGTGCGCGAGGCGTGCAAGGCGCCGGCGTGGAAGATTGGCCCGTTTCGGATCAGCGGCATGGCGGAGTGGCTGTGGGTGGGCGAGATGGCGGCTACGGGACGCTGGATCAGCTGGATTGGGGAAGGGTTTATCCAGTACGGCATGAAGGGCGTTGTGAACTGGCCAGAGATAACGCGCACTCTTCTTGGGAAATAGTGCACGGGGGGGGGGGGGGGTAGATTGTGGCATTGTGCTCAGCTGTCTGCTGGGACGGAGAAGAACCTTGTACAATTGTTTTGAAGAAATGGAAATATAACTAATAAAGTCTTGGACGCCACTTGATAATTGCTTTTAAAATATTAAAATAGCAGCTGCTTTAGTAATGGACAAGTTAATTGTTAGCGTCACCGAGGAGCATACTATTCGAATCAATGACCCGATGCAACGGATCAATATGCATGTACATTGCGTAATGCTGATGATTGATAACCGCGTAAATGCCTCGAAATCTGAGGCGTGGATGCTTAAAGTGCGTTAATATGGGCCCAACTATTTTAAATAAACTCTTGCTTTTTACAATTATGCGCAAGTTCCGTTAGAGTATTGCTGACAGTTGTGGGTGGTGGTCCAATGGCGGCTCGACTCGAAAGCAGCGTGACTGGTCATCACTCTTGCTTCTACTGGTACGCTGGTTTAGCATAATACTAGTCTCGTAGTTGACCGTGGTATCTTCTGCATGTTGAAACACCACTCGCGACTCTGCCATGCCAGCTCTGTAGCTGTTGCGATCTGGCCAATCTTTGGCAGTCTGTCCCGCTGTAAAACGCTTCCGCAGCTCTTTATACAGGCTATATTATTAGCGGGTCAATAAAAACTTGGGACTGCTTGGTGGGCGCACGGTCCTTGACTTGTCACAGTAGCGCCACGTAGCATTGCTGCCGGCTTGTGCCGACGTAGCACGTCTCAACGGCCTTGGCATTTGCTCCTTATATAATTGCTGCGCGATGTACTCCGTATACCTAGTACAAGCCAAGGTGGCTTGTTTCTTGAACAGTCCAACTACGCTCCTAGTTTACTGTACACTGTATCTGCGGTAGGCTGTAACTGACCTTCACAACTTACTCGCCAAGCAATACCCTATGGAGGTTGCGCGACTCAGCCTTACCGGGCTGCTTATGGCGCTGTAGGTTAGGCCCGCAAATGGACGGGCATTATCCAGTAGGGATCGTCGCTGACAGCTTACCAATTGGGCGCCGTCAGCTTACAGACCAGTACAATTTCCCGGTCGGCTCGCAGAATACCGCCATGCCGATATTTGATTTACTGAGTCTTAACCTTGTTGAGTCGGGCTTTGCATCGCTCTAATTGACCATTCACTACAGAGGTACACGTCACGGGTAGTAGATTATTGCTCCGAATAGGGGTTGGAAGTGAACGGGGAAATAGTCTCGCTCCATACACATTATTTCACTTGATCATAATTACCATTTAGCTATTTAAAGCAGAATAAAGGAGGACATATCCACATCCACTATGCTCTTCGCCACACAATGACCACTTTTATGGTGCGACTGATGGATACTCGCATGCTATAATCCAACTCGAAAACTGATCAAGGTATTGGTCCGTCCGGCTCCCCTGCCGTCCCATTAATTCCGTAGCCTTGCATCCGTCTGAATATCCCCAGAAGGCTGCCAAGCCTAGTCAGTACCATGCACTGAAAACGGCCATCGACCAAGACGGACAACTCGTACAGCCCCGGCCCACAGCCCCAAGCTGAGTTCTAAATTTAGGTTACACCTATTCTCCAAGCATGTACAGCGAATACTAAGTTAGTCTGCTGTCGTGAATCTTAGCTAGCTGTAATAATTTTGATTCCTTTTCTCTTCATCTTTTACTTATCGTATCCCAAACTCGAGTCTACGATCCGATTCCATCGAAATCCCAACTGATCACGGCAACTGAGTGGGAAGAGAAAAAACCAAAGTATTTGAATCGACTGGGACAGTTTCCCAACCGGGCCACAGATGGGGTCTCAGACACAGATTCTCCTCAACGAGCTGAGTGTTGCCAGCTTGCCACAAGATCCCTTCCTGCCCGTCGACGGCCCATTCGGACCCGCGTTTCTCGACACCGAAGCGTGCATCTGCGCATTGCGACGAGCGCCGCTGCAGAACCAGGTCGGCTGGCAATGTCTTGGCAATAAAACGGAGCTCGTGTACACCACCACCCGCGGCAAGTGGTTTCCCGCCACGGGCGGCTCAATAAATGTGAACAGCTCCGTGTCGGATGCGCAGAACCCGCCGGACACGACGCGGCCGCAGGTTTTCGACATCACCAAGGGCGCCTTTCAGTCGATTGGCAGCAACGACACGAGGCTCGACATTTTCTCCAACGCCTGCACTGGCCAGAACCAGACGACATTCTCCACAGCGTACTACCGATCGGTGACTGCGCTTGCGAACAATGCGGTGCCGGTCGATGCGGCGCCTTGTTTCCGGCCAGGCGCTGTCCCGCTCCAGATCCAGGCGGCGGATGACTGGCTTCAGTCGGGCTGTCTTCCTGGCTTCCTATGTAGGCCTCTCTACTTACATATCCAGACTTGGGAGAAACAGTGTCCTGTAGCTAACACCTTTGCGTTTTCTTAGGCGCGAATAATACCGTCAACTCCCTCCCACAGTTTTGCCCACCAATTACACAATGCCAGCAGGCGCGATTGACAGGAAATGTATGTAGATTTGCAGGCTTCAACATTGGCATGGGCCCCTTTGAGCCCGTCGTGTGTTTGCAGCGCAATTATTGCCCTCCCGGCGGTAAAGATATTTTCGCATGTCCCAAGGGCCATTACTGCCAGCCCGGCGCCGCCACCCCGACGCCGTGCAGCTTCGGCAGCATGTGCCCAGAGGGCTCGCAGTTTGAAGTCTTCATCATCCCCATCATCATCCTCATCGCCATCGATGTACTATTAGCCATCATCATTATATGGCACAAGATTGCGCGTCGATTCGGCAAGAAGCGTAGCAGCAGCGGCATTGGCGGCATAGTGGGAAAGCGAGGCCGCGGCCAAGGGCTCATGCGAACCATGACGCTCGGTGCGGCGGGCCGGTACGAGGGACTGGCGGACGAGACCGACTATCCCGAGATGGAAATGACGACGACGGTCCACGCGACGTACATTCCCGGCCACGACCCGTGGACCGGCTTCCAGGAGGCGCTGGACATGGCCACGGCGCAGGGCATGCACGTGGAGCAGCTCGAGGGCGAGAACGGGCTGTCGCCGCAGCTGCGCACCTTTCTCGAGTCGATGCGCAAGGCGACGGTCGACCAGCAGCAGCTCGGCCTGACGTTTAGCTACACCAACCTGAGCTTCCAGCCGCGGCGCGCGCCCAAGCCCATCCTCTCCAACGTCAGCGGCTCCATCCAGCGCGGCTCCCTGGTGGCCGTCATGGGCGGCTCGGGCGCGGGCAAGTCGACGTTTGTCAATGTGCTCATGGGCAAGATTACCCGCACAAAGGGGCTGGTCGCCGTGAATGGCATCCCGGGACGCATCAGCCGGTACAAGAAAGTAATTGGCTACGTGCCGCAGGACGACATTGTGCTGCCCGAGTTCACCGTGTACGAGAACATCCTGCACTCGGCGCAGATCCGGCTGCCGCGGACGTGGTCGCGCAACGACATTGTGGCGCACGTCAACGCCGTCATTGACTGCCTCGAGCTGTCGCACGTGCGCGACTCGCGCGTCGGCACCGTGGGGAAACCAATCATCTCGGGAGGGCAGCGCAAGCGCGTGAGCATCGGCATGGAGCTGGCCGCCGCGCCCATGGCCATCTTCCTCGATGAGCCCACCAGCGGCCTCGACGCCACGGCCGCGGGGTCCATCATGAAGGCACTCCAGGCGCTGGCACGGCTGGGCATGACCATTATTGTAGTTATTCATCAGCCCCGCGTGGAGATTTTCGAGATGCTCGACAACCTGATCCTGCTCGCCAAGGGCCAGGTCATTTACGAGGGGCCCGAGGCGGGCGTGCAGCGCTTCTTTGAGAATGTCGGCTTCTCGTTCCCGCCCGGCAGCAACTACGGCGACGTGGTCACCGACATCATCACGGGCAACGGCCGGCCGTACAAGCGCAGCGGCGACATCTCCATCGAGTCCCTGATTGCCCACTGGCTCAGCTGCCGCGAGACCTTTGGCAAGGACACGGTGGGCGAGGACGGGCGCGCGTCCAAGCTCACCCTGCGCGAGACCTTTTTGCCCAAGATGGACCGCGTGGTCTACCAGGTCCTCAAGACGCGCGGAGCCACCCGCTTCCGGCAGATGTGGCTGTGCTTCCGGCGCTCCATGGTGCAGCAGTACCGGACCAAGGGCCTGTTCTGGTTCGAGATGGGCCTGGCCGCGCTGGCCGGGTTCCTCATCGGCCTGGCCAACAATGGCAAGTCGGGCGTCATGTTCATCGGCTTCTACAAGAAGCCCTTTGACGTGCTCTCCATCGCCACCGACCTCATCTCCGTCCCGCAGCTCGCCCTCCTGACCTGCATCGGCATCGGTCTCGTGTCCGCCGCGCCCGGCGTGCGCGTCTTCTCCGAGGAGCTGCTCCTGTACCGCCGCGAGGCCGAGGCCGGCCACTCGCGCATCGCGTACTTTCTCGCAAAGGTGTTTTCTGTCCTGCCGCGCATGGTCCTCCTGTGCCTGCACTTCACCACGCCCCTGATGCTGCTCGGCACGCCCATCATCGGATGGGGCATTACCTTTATTGCCAACCTCATGTATGTGTACGCGATTTACGGCCTCGCGAGCTGCGTGAGCATGGTGACCAAGCGCGAGGATGCGCCGCTCTTTGCGACCATGATCAGCCTCATTGTGGGCATCCTGTGCGGCGCGGCGCCGCCGCTCGCCCAGGTCAAGAGATGGGGCGTCGAGTGGCTCTGGCGGGCCTCGCCGGGCACATGGCTCGCGGAGCTTTACTTTGGGCAGCTGGTCGCGCCGTTTGGGTACTTGTATGATGTGGACTTGGCGAGCCAGATTACCGGCTTCAAGCTGTACTGGACGTGGCGCAATGTGATTATTTTATTTGCGATTGGCACCATATATCGAGTCATTGCGTTTATTGGGTTGATTTATGGAAACAGGGTACGGTTGTAATTTGCAAAAACTTTGGAATGTTGGGAATATGTGAAGCTGGTTACCATGCTTGACCAGGGATATCAAGATTATGGTATCAATCTAGGACATCTGCATTTTTTATACCGCCGCGACATGGCAACAAGAAACCTAGCTGAGGAACAAAAAATATAATTGAAAATAAAATCTAGATAAAGTTGGCAGATATGCTTCACAAAAGTCATTTCACAGCCGAGTCCGAATAGCCGGTGCAATTCCAGTGGGGCCGGTCGTGGTCCGTCGCCCGATTGGCTACTCGGTAGTCTTTTACCAAGTCGATTTCCAAGCAAGGAGATATTTTACAGAAATAATTAAAGCTGTTGCATGCCCTTTGTTTCTAATCCCCGTTGTTCCGATGTGGTTGAGCTATATAATGGGCGAAAGGGGAGCTCGTGAAACTCTTCACACTGGGCTGGGGCACCATCTATTCAACTGAAAACAGAGCTGCCGAGGACGATTTCTGGAATTATTGCCAACATGCCCATTTCCGAAGTTTTGCGAAACACTACTCTCGGTGCAGCGGTCCGGTTTGTCTCGAGAGATGCATTGCTCAAGCACCCGAGTTATGGCTCGGCGGCCACTTCAACCGCCGAATCTTCACATTCAGACCAAAACGATGGCAATGACATACTCCTGGTGGACTGGTAGGTGCCCTCCTCTGCTTCCATCGACTGCATCTTGTTCTAGGCGGTGCCGACTAACCTGGCGCTGATATGTATAGGTCCTCTGAAGACGACCCCGAGAACCCCCGGAACTGGTCTGTCGGTCGAAAGCTATTCGTATCTGTGCTGATATGGTAAGCTCGACTACCGCTATTCTACTTGAAATTCTTGCTAATTATTCTCCAATCACAGCCTGTACACATTTACTGTGTACTGTGGATCATCCATCTACGTCCCGAGCACCGAGTACGACCTCCCAACCATCCTTTGACCCGAAGAATAACATGGCTGATTCATTCTCAGACAGTTGAGAGAAGAATTCCACGTCTCAGAGACGCTGGCATCCCTTGGCCTGGCCATGTACGTCCTCGGATGTAAGGAAAGCCCGCGTATTTCCACACCTTCAATCAGCAGTGGCTAACTTGCTATAGATGGCCTTGGTCCGCTGCTCTTTTCACCACTGAGTGAGATCCCGCAAATCGGCCGAAATCCGATATACATTATCACCTTTGCAATTTACCTGATTTTCTCGGTCGGCGCCTCGGTCTGTCATAATTTTGCAGGCTTTGTCATTCTCCGATTTCTGCAGGGCTTCTTTGGGAGTCCGTGCCTGGCGACTGGGGCGGCATCATTGGGAGACATGGTGAGTTGGTTCACTTGACGAGGAGCGAAAAGACATATTTAAAACTGACAAAAGATATCAGCTCTCTGTTATCAAAATTCCATATGCAATGTCGGCCTGGTCCGGAGCCATGTACGCTGGACCGGCGCTGGGACCGTTGCTCTCCGGCTATGCAGTCGTGGCAAAAGGGTAGGTTCTGGTCTCACGCACTTGTTATAGCTTCTGTTTCATCACCGTCTGACATTATCAAGCTGGCGCTGGTCCATGTGGGAGATTGTCTGGCTGTCCGCCTTTGTCTTTGTACTTTTATTCGCCTTTTTGCCCGAAACAGCCACGCCGACTCTTCTCTACTACAAAGCCAAACGCCTTCGTCAAGAAACAGGCAATGCCAACTTCAAAGTTAAGGGCTCGGAAAGTCGATCGCGAGGATACATTGTCAGAATGGCGCTCATCAAGCCATTCGCCATTACACTCAAGGATCCCGCCATTGCCTTTACAAACATCTATGTAAGAATAGCCCCTCACCTAATCGCATACAATCCCCACCCCAGAACACTAATACATTGTTGCAGACTTCATTCACATACGGCATCTACTACTCCTTCTTTGAAGTCTTTCCACTCGTGTACCCCAAGATCTACGGCATGGGCACCGGAGACACAGGCGCCGTCTTTCTCTGTGTCCTCATTGCCTGCATCCTCGGTGCTGCATGGTACTGCATCTGGTATCGCCTCACCACCGAGCCACGTTTCCGGCAGCTGGGATCGTTTGATGTGCCGGAGACATTCCTCAAACCCGGATTACTCGGCGTTTTTGGCTTCCCCATTGGTCTACTGGTGTTTGGCTGGGCGGCGCGCGCCTCGGTGCCGTGGCCTGTACCCACACTCGGCATTGTCATTGTGTGTGGCTGCTCATTCGTCGTCGGACTGGGCATCTTTATCCATCTCCCGCTAAGCTACCCACAGTACGCAGCGAGTCTCTTTGCGGCGAATGATGCGCTTCGAAGCTCTTTCGCCACGGCTGCCATATTGTTTGGCAGACCGTTGTATATAAATCTTGGCGTTGGAAAAGGGTGCAGCCTTCTTGCTGGAATAAGTTTTCTTGGCGTTTTTGGTTTCTGGTATCTGTATTTGTACGGCGACAAGCTGCGAAAGCGTAGCAAGTTTACTGTTCAGTAATATTGTGGCGAAATGGTAGCACAGGAAATGGACCATGCTGTCAATTGTTAATCTCCTCTCATTAATATACCCGGCGTTTTCTCGGAAGTGTGGAGGATGGGCTTTTGTGTGTTGAATTGAGAGTGCAATGGTCCATATATTTCGGTCGTCAATGCCATCAAGCAGTCTCAAGTGTATTTATCCACTGTTCCCCGATTATGTTGGCCCAAATTGTCTCCTCCGAGGGAGGAAATATGGTGGTTGGTGTCGAAATAGGTGGAGGTGCACATATAGTCTTTGTCTGCAGTAGGTCGTTGGCAATCAGCTTGAGCTCTTTTATCATGCGCTTTGCCCGGGGCCAAATGTCCTCGTAGTGTTTTAGTGTCCCAAGCGTAACTCGAATTCGTGAACGTGCTGCACGCGTGTCCTCGGCGTCAAAGGCCACTTTGCAGGCGACAAGGTGGGCAATGGTGCAGCAGGCAATCATGCAGATGATAAAAGGCGATAGCTGCACAGCTCGTATGGGAAGCATTACGAGGCACTGGTTTTGTTTGCGAATTGCCTGGAACAGCTTTTCCGAGTGCATGTCGTGCTCGGGCGCGTTGATGAGATTGGTGTTGGTGTTTATTAACGGTGGGGGTGGCGGCCGGCAGCTCGACCGCTCTTCTGCAGAATCATACTGTAGGCTCGACAAAGGCCTGTGAATAAAAGCCAGAGAGCTAAGAGGTGTCAAATTTTTTGAATAACGGCGAAACAGAGCCAACGACTTGAAAAATGTACTCACGTGTGCATCATCATGTGTGCCTGGAACATGAGCTGGTCAGACACTGTCGATTTTACAGGGAGCTCGCGCAGCTTTTCCGGCAGCATCAAGAACCAACTAAAAATGGTGGCTTCCCAGTCGCTGCAGACTCTTTCGGCATGTGATATGCTTTCGTACTGGGTGGATGCCTGCAACGACGCCAAGTATATCGAACTGGCCTCTATATAGTAGGCAAAGGAGGAGTACGTCTGCTCAACTATTGCGTATTCCCGGTTTTGATACTCTTCAAAGGAGGGGGATGTTGTTGGGATATCCTGTGTCAAGGTCAGTCATGCCTCGAGGTCATGTCTTTATGCGCATACCAAGCGGTTGTATTGCGTTTCATCACAGGGCAGGTTGACCTCCTGGACGTGGCCGGCAAGGAACTGGTGAAAGTCCCAGCGGATAATGGCAAAATTTGTATCGACCAGATAAATCATCCACCAGGTGCGGCGCCAGCTCTCCGCGAGGACAGGATCCAGTCCGGCTGCGGAGTTGGCAAAGTCGCTCGTATTCATTCCTATACTTGTCGCCTGAGCAATGGCGAGGGCAAGCAGCTCACTGGCCCCGGTGATGTCGTCGCACATGCTCTTGGCCAGCGCCAGCAACAGTGTGGCTTGAACTGTGAAGCCGTCTACAACACCACCAACGCTGCCCACAACGCTTTCATTTACAAATCTGCCGTCAACCAGGCCTTCGTACTCTTTGCTTTGGGGAGAGGACTCTCGATAGAATGAGCCGATGTATCGCATGACATTGGCGAGTTGGCCAAGGCTGGAGGATTCCGCGCTGTGCATCATCCGTACCCGAAAGGCTTTCTGGGGGAGCACAAAGGGATGACTTGGGTGGAAATACTGATAGTAGAGATTGAGCAGAGCGCTGTCGGCGTCGTCAGCTGCGGATGGCGCCGTCGTTGATGGCATTGGCGTCGGCGTCGGCATCGACATCAATGGCACCTCGTTCTGAGGCATGTCTCGCAGAGAGATGCCCTCAGTCTCGCTACTCAGGGATGATTCGGCGTTGGAATGCGCAGCTACACTGGGAGATCTTGCCATGAAGGTTGCGACTCGGCGCTTCCGTGACTTTGCGGCTGCTGTGTTGATGGACTTGCGGCCTCGGCGTGATTCGGGGTATGAGCAGGGCTTGGAGAGCATCTCACAGCGAGCACAGCTTGGCCGGACAGAGTCGCACTTGAGGTGTTGATTTCGACATTGCATGCAGGCCAGCGATGAACGGGCCGCTGAGAGAGACTCCATGCCGGCGGAATGAGGGTTGCGAGATGTCGAGGCAAGAAGAGGTTGTTCAGGTACAGTGTGTGTCAAGGTCGTGACACACTGTCCGCGACAATTAAGACCGACAAGCTCCGAGATCCACCTGGAGAGCTTCAGCCGAGGGGAGTTCTAGCCTCCTCGACGTTGCAATTGCTTTGCAGTTTTCAACTAATAAAATTTAAAATTTTGATGATGATGCTCTACATCCGTTTTTTTTTCCGTCACCATCTGATTGGGCTTACAAAATGTGGTGAGACTGTTCCATTGAGCCGCTACAGCGAAGTGGCTTATAGGGGCTGACAGGAGTTTACAGGGCTCAAAGCGATCTGACTGGGGCTGTAGACGCCTGTGGCTGCCTGTACTACAGTGGGCTTTGTACGCCAGCGCTGCATCAGAACGAGAACACTGTCGTAAGTAGTATTTCCAAAAAGGAAAAAGACAAAAATAAATAAAAATAAATAAAGAAAATGTAGCAGACTTTGATGCCATTTATTTATTAGTCATCTGTCTTTGCACTACTCTACTCTCCTGCTCTGTCTCATCTTGCATGACCGAGTACAGCGATGTAAGGTTTAGGGAACGGTAGTAAAAATCGATGCAATAAAATTTAATACAATGAATTTAGTATATTTTCATTAAAACAGATCCTTCATATTCCAGCTTTCTCTGATATCCTTCGCTGTCTCATGTTAGCATGACTGAGTACAATGTGGTGGTGTGTCCGCTACAAATTACAAGAGGCAAGACCGTCACTCTGCTCTGTCGCCCATCCTCAAGTAATTTCAGGCAATTTTTTATAATCTTCAATGTATACATTGATCTTCTGCTATTTACAGGCTGATATAATAATTTCTCTCCACCTGTTGGCACCGGGTGCGGCACTGTCTGTCACTAATGTACACAGACCGTGTCCTGCTGGTGATGCCCTTACCTCAATCGACGGCCATCTAGCTGCCCCGCGCAATCTTCTGCAGCTGCGTGTACGCTCCATTGAAGATTTGCGAGTCACCACCGTACGCATACTTGTCGCTGTTCTGCCAGAATGTCTGATACGACCAGCCAGCAGGGATCTCGCCCACGCTGCTCGAGTACCGTGCCAGGCTCAGCGGGCACTTTTGGCCAAACGCCGCGCTGTTGCCCGTGCATGTCTTCCACCAGTCTGTCGTCGTGTAGATGATGGGGTACTGCGACGTGCGGGACTTGTAGTGTTCGACAAAGTCGCTGATCCAGTTGACCATGGCGCTCTGCGAGAGGCCGTAGCAGGTGGCTCCGCTTGGGTTGTATTCAATGTCGAGCATGCCCTGTCAATATGTTAACATAAAACGCCTACACTCAGGCCAAACAAAAGTCATGTGTCTGATCGAGTACATACTGGCAGTGTGATGCCATCACCGCTCCACCCACCACCATTTGCCAAAAAGAAATCGGCCTGCGCCGAACCAGACGATGAGTCGGGGTGTGCAAAGTGATAGCCGCCGCGGATGAAACCAGCATTGGTCGCGCCAGTGTATTGCGAGCTAAAGGTGGAAGATTTGAAAGTAGTTCCCTCAGTAGCCTGCTCGAGTCAGACATGCATTCTCCACTGGCGTTCCGTCACGACAACGTTACCTTGATCATAACGAATCGAGCGCCGCTGCTGTATGCGCCTCCCCAGTTGACTGTCGGCTGGTAGCCTGAGACATCAAAGCCCTGCACCGTGGCCGAGGCGACCGAAGCGAGACCGACGATGCCGGCGACAATGGACGAGATGGACTTCATTTTGAATTGCTGTTGCTGTGAAACGAGATTCAATGCACGACTTGGAACAGTAATACAAAGCGTATTTATAGTTGAATGATCGGCAGCCTCCGCTCATCCTCGCAGTCCATACTCAATTAAAAACGCCAAAGCTTGAAGAGCAGCACCCGACAGAGCAGACATGCTCCAACTGCAATGCAACAGTCATCTTGATCCGTTACTGATGCCCCTACCATCGATCCAGGCTTACTACCGAAACGTGGGGAACCCGGCATTCAGCCAGAAGTCCAGCCATTCTGTTCTAGAAAAGGGAAACGTGCAGCCACCGGCGCCATCATAGGCCGTCAAGGTTGGGTGGGACTTGCACCATCAAGAATGTCGGCTGAATGTCACCAGTGGGGGCCTGGAAACGACGGACCCGAGCAGTCTCGCAAATGCCGGTGCCATTGCGGCAGAAATATGACCGAGTTTAGCTTCGTTCTGGAGCGAATCCGGCTTGGACTTGGTATTTTCCAGCAAACTCCTAGTTCTCCAAAGGAACAATCCCGATTATCCGTAGCTCTCGGTGGCCATGTCACGCATCGATCCAGCGGCAGATTGTCATAACCATTTCTCCTCGGGGTATAACTGGCATCTGCACCCGAACCCCAAGTACGCCTCGCGCCCGTCCATCAACCCGCCATATCCGCAGATCGCCTTGCTAGCGTCGATGCAAGCCATTTTCCGTTTCTCCGTCTCCTGCCAGGACCCAGGCTCTCTTGGCACGGCAAAATCCTGGTAAAGTATCCAATAGCGTTCGGTGCCAATGAAAAGAAACATGGCCAGCTGATAATCTGCAGGCGGAGTAGGAACCCCTTCCCCAAGACACGGGTTTCCTTCTTGGAAGCTCATAGTTCAACGTGAAGCTGATGACGTGCGTGGATTCCCGGCTACTGCCATTCACAGCAACCCCCTTGATCCCGTTTCGTTTCTGTTGAGATGCTGTGGCGCCGCCTCTTGCCACTATCACCTACCCTTTTGGGACGCATCAAAAACCAAGCCAAGACTAAAAGAGAAGAACAGCGCGTCACATCACGGCATTCGAATTGGTGGTTTATTCAGTTACAACCCTCCCTGTATCGCTGTCTGTCGATCCCCCACTAGTCCCTTCGCTGCAATGCAACTCCGACCCTACGGAGCTGGCCGGTGGGATTTTGGGCGACTTCCTAAAGGGGAAATACACACCGCGATGCTTTTGAGAGTGCAAGTGGACGTGAGTTGCTCAATAAGAAATGAATTGCTCCAACTTGCATAATAAAATAGAGTCTCGGTTACAGGCTGCTCAAACCAGGGAGTACCTCACTGAGGGCATGCAGCTATTTTTCAGTCTTGTGGCAGCCAAGGTCCAAAAGGTCCTGGCGGTGTATTGGAAGAAAAAAGACAAAGAAATGACCCATAGCAGAGGAATACTTAAAAAAAAACCCTTTTTAATCGATTTTATTCTCGATTTCGCTGGGCTTGCAGGTTGCCAGACTCCGTCTGCGCCTCCAAACCTCGACTCTCTCCGCGGTCGCGAGACATCAACTCTCAATTGCCTTAAAAACAATTGGTAGCGAATAAATCTTCATACCAAACCAATCATGTCTCTCTGGAATCTGGAACCCCGGAGGAAAGCTTAGTTTGAAGTTTTTAAAGACGTAGGCTGTCAATAACATTAGCTCTGCATGCGCGACACTGTGTCGAGTTAGCACACGCTTAGAGGAGCTGCAGGGCGACTCGGCGCCAACTCTCGGGATCAAACTCACTTTTGACCCAGACACTGTCTTCTGCCCCTTGAAAATGAATAATGCTGCAAAGTACAAGGCTTTACCAGCCAGCGCTCGGGCCGGAATTCCCTCACGTCCGGACCCCACAGCTCCTCGCTGTAGTTCATCGTATAGGCCGACAGCGATACGATGGTCTTGTTGCAGTCAGCGAATAAGATTTTGCGAGTCAGCGAGCGCACAGATGATGAACCTACTCCTACTGGAATAACTTTTCCATCCACCACCAATGGTTTGGGGAGATTGTCCGGCACCACAGGAGGGAGACGTCCTGGAATGGCAATGGCCATTCGTATAGCCTCCTTGACACAAGCAACCTGAGCATTGCGCGTGAATTAGCCCTGGATAAAATTTTCCAATGGTACGAAGTTATTGACGAACCAGATATTCAACCTCCTCCAGCTCCATAAGTGGCAGCTCGCCTCTATCGTTCAGCTGCACTCGAGCCAGCGCGTCAACTAGCTTTTTGTGGATGTCATCATTCATGACAACGTGAAGCAAGCATATACTTATTGTTGTGCCAACAGTATCCGACCCAGAAAGTAACAGATTGACTGCTTCTGCCATTCTTTGCTCTTGGGGAATGGGCAACAAAAAGTCAAACGACGCCACGTCCGATACATCCCCTGGCGAGGCGTGATGCTCAAGACACCGTCCGGCAAACTTGGTAAGATCTGTTAAATCATACTCTTTTTACTCCATGCCACCGTGGACGGGGGAACTTACCGAATAAATCTCATTAAAATGCGCGTATTTCGCGTCGGGTAGCCATTCGCGGATACGGCGCAGAAATGGCCATTCAAAGTTGGTCCAGAACACGCCTCCAATACCGTCAAATGCATTTACCAATTTCGCATCGAATGTATTCTCGGACTCGCTTATTGTGTCCCCTGGGTATCCAAAATTAGCGCACGCTGATACGTCGAAAATGAAGCACCTACAGTTGCATGGGTTAGCCAGCCGAGCGAGCGCAGAATCCAATGCGCAAAAACACACTTCATTGCCTTGGTGACATTTATGGTAGGCTTGGACCTGGTATGATGTCGAATTTTGCGCACCAAGATAAGAGCTCGCTCTTGGAAGAGATGCTCGCGCTTGAGTACAGCCGTCCGCGAGAAGAACGGGCTAAGCAATTGGCGACGGCCCTTGTGTAAATGAATATCCACCTCAGTAGAGAGGGAATGGGGGATATCAAACATGTCATAGAATCTATCATATTTCTTGAAATTATTTGTCTGGCTGTAAATGACATTGTACGCCTCTGGATCGGTAATGTGCAGCTCGTTTGGGGCAATGCGCAGCGCCCTTGTCCCTGTTGGAGTCGGCATTCATTAGCCTCCAGAATCATCCGCACAAAGAGTGACCGTTGATATGATGGAGCATTTACCGTATTCTTTGTGAAACTGTTCAAATACTTCCTCCACACGACCAGTCATGGACGCCTTGTACAGCCATCGTGTGGAGAGGGTAGCTGCAATTGGGCCTGGAAACTGAGCTAGTGGATGGGTTATACGATTGTAAACGAAGACTGTAAAGATCCATAGAATAATCAACGCTATTATAGCAGTACAAACTTGAGGAGATGGAACCACGGCAGAGAAATGGCAAGGACGGACTCCATTATCTGATGTTGCGAATGAACAGAGGTAGCCATTGCATTTCGTGGAAGAGCAATCAAGCTCTGCTGAGAATGACTTTGGGATTTGAAAGTCGGCCAGTAGTGGTCAAACAGCCTTTACATCCAGGAATGGTGGAGACGTCGTTACTCTGCTTTGCTGGGTTGCCTTAATACATGCGCATATACGACGGGAATGGTTTCCGGCCTGGCAAGAGCGGGGATTCAATATACAGATGCAAGAAACGAACCACAGAAGAGAGAAAACCTGTAACTAGTTTTTCTCAGCTTGCCTCGGAGGTTCAAAAAATGGAGGTGAGAGAAGCTGAACTTCTATCGTAGGTAAGACTGAAGCTAAATCTGCAACCTGGATCTGCTTTTACTAATGTGTCCCGCTCGGGATACAACTCAACGCGTCACTACCCATGTTTGCCTTTTGGTACATACATGCAGGGGAACACAAAATTTCCTGTTTTCCTGAAGCCTGAACAGCGCGGAATGTGGGACAGAGACACGATAGTCTGAGTTGTTTGTGTTCCTCTTTTGAAACCTGCTGGCGACGATCCATGCCGGAGGGCGCCGGAGCTTGTTCCGCCATCGGTCTCCCGTGTTGGGGGCCAAGATCGCGTTAGGCCCGACAACCACTTCCGCTCATTGAAATATGGAATTCTGTTATATTTGATTTTTTCCTACAAAATTCTCTTCAAAGACTCATTCATAGTGCAGCAACAAAGCTTCGTCACACATTTCAATTTCAAAAGCTTTACCACCTAGCACCTTTGACTGACATATCCTCTTCTTCAATATCCAATCATGGAAGCAAACGCTGAGACTTTATTCGACTGCCTTGGAAAAAGATATGAAGACGCATTCGCGAATAGTCCTAACCTTTGTGGCCTCGTGGAGCAAGTTGCTAGGAAGCTGCCACCAAATAGCAGAGTGCTAGATGTTGGAAGCGGAACGGGTCGACCAGTTGCGCACACTCTTGCAGTCACTGGCCACCAGGTGCATGGAATTGATATCTCTCAAACCATGGTCGACATTGCATCCAACCAAGTGGCTGGAGCATTCACAAAAATGGAGATGCGAGAATATCAGCCCGAATTTCTTTTTGATGCTGTATTCGTGATACTCTCCTTGTTCCAGATTACTCCTGGCGAGACGCACTCAAATGCTACAAATTTGCCGAATGGCTGAAGCCGGGCGGTGCCATTGTCATTGGCGTGACCCCCAGCAACAGTCTTCCTGAAGACTCATACGTCTATGACGCAACCTGGGATTGTACAAGGCAGATGGAGAAGCCATGGATGGACAAGTACACCAATGAGACTTTTTTCTCCAAGGATGGTTGGCGAGGGATGCTTCAAAGTGCTGTGTTTGCCGTTGAGTCAGAGGTCTGCTACACCTTTGTGCCTGACGATCCTGATCACAAGCAGCCCGAGGATCATCTGCATCTGCTTGCAAGAAAGATGGAAAAGCTCCCGCTACTAGGGCCGTATCCTATTCCTGCTGCTCCCCCGGTCGAACTTGCCCCTGCGTTCCAAGATTACTGTTCAGACCGCCTGGAGAGCGAAGGCTTGGATAGTTTAATGAAGCGCTTGCATGGACAAAAGGTTCGATGTCTGGGGAATTTTGGCAAATGTAGGAACCGATTTTAAAAAACCCTAAAAACTAAAAAAAAAGAAAAAAGAAACTGTGAGAGCCAGTGGCTAATTCAGCTCTAGGGACCAATGCAGCATTTGATCATTTTGATGGGCCGCTCGACTGTCTGTCATTTCCTTCCGATGCCTTTGACGTGGCTTTGGTGCTGTGGAAACTCGACAACGTCAAAGACATTGACGCATCTTTGAAAGAGGTCGCACGTGTAGTCAAAAAAGACTCAGCTGGCCAAATTTTGGTCATTCAGGGAGCTCCAGACAACGAGTTTGTACAATTTATCAACAATACGCCGCCACTGCCCACCATTAACCACCAAGGGCGTGTTCTTGCTGACGCCATGGATATTCTAGCCAGAGTGGGCTTTGCCGATAACAATCTGACGCGCATAAATGGCAGCTACATTTTTCCAGAGGAATCTATTGCAAAGAGATGCAAGTCGGCCGCCAAACTATTGATAGCAGGAAACCTTGTGGATGAAGAAGTGACATCCTCTCGAGGCTGGAATTGCACTTCAAGGGCAGTAAACACTCGATTGATGCCCAAATGATTCTGCTGCAGGCAAGACTACTAGCCAACTAGTTATGGCTTGGCGCAAGGCAGAGATGCTCCGAATTGGCTGCAGTTCTGCCAGCAATTTACTGCTGAAATTGTACAGTTGTAGGCCAGGAGCAGGTCATGTAGTAAGAGCAGCACCACGCTAGTACTACATGCTGCTGCAAAAGGGCATCGGCGGGGGCAGATGCAATGGTACAATTGCTTCTAATTCGACTCTTCAGATTAATTTGACAGATCAGACCACCGCTTAACATGTGAATTATAATTGAAGATGGATGCTGCTGCCACTCCTAGTCGTAGTTATTGTCTGGGCAGCGACTGGCTTAACCATACAACTTGCAGAGAGCAGCCTCCTTGTCTTGCAACAATAAAAAAACATTGACCTGCATGACGAGTCCGACTTTGGACGAAGTGTGTAGCATCTTAGAGGCCGCTGCTTGTTCCACTATAGGCCCGGTGTGATGTCGTACAGGGCCTTCTTAGTCTTTTCATTCCGCCTTCTTTTGGAGTGTACTGCATAGACACGTACGTTATAAGTCTCAAGTTCAGCTCCACGCACCAGCGCCGTATACTCCGCCTACTCCGCCAGAATACACCACTGTCTGTCTTGACAAGCATGATGACGTGGGAGGTGGCGGATATGCGTGCCGATGAGTAGCATTACTCGACTGCCAAGGATATGGCTAGGAGGTTGGTAGTATCTGGTGGAGGAGATGCAGTCTCTGCAGTACATCGGTTTGTGTCGGTGTATTCTCATCATCTCAGTTTAAAGCCAGATACTGGCAACAGTTCATCAACCCCGCCTTCAAGTTCTTACAAAGGATTCCTTCACTCCCATAACTCACAAAATATTCTCTACTTCTTTCCTCCCCATTTGCTGATTTATTCTTCCCATTACAGCAAGTTCCTCAACCACCTACAATATCACTTGGGCAAAACTAGACATAATGTCAGCCGTCCTCAAAGAGCCTGTGGAATCAGTGCCATTTACAACAGAAACAAACAACGACATAAAATTGCAACCATGGATATTTTTGGATCGCCTGCTGACTTTTCGGGGAATGGATCACAAGATGTGGTGGGAAAAGATGGCACCCGTCATCGGTGCACACCTTGAGCACACCGGCCACAGTGTTGAATCGCAGACTAGGCATCTTCTAGTGCTTCAGTCCGTATTACTTCCAAACATAGGTCGATTCCCGAATCAGGACAGATAAAACTTGAACTGGCCATCTTGTCTCCCAGGTGGTGGAGAACCTTGGGAAGTCAGTGTCAACTACCAGGAAGGGGCAAAGTCATGTCTTCGAATGGCTGTTGAGCCGAGTGGGCCACACTCGGGAACGGAGCGCGACCCTCTCAACGAAAGTGCTGCTAGTGTAGTTCTGAAAGCGCTTCAAAACCTTCAGCCGAATGTTGATCTTGATCTGTTCGGCCAATTTCAGGCAAATGTACTGCTTTCGAACCAAGAGGCTCTCTCGCACTGGGATTTTCTCAAAGGGTTTCGAATCAAGTCCCAGGAGGTCATTGGACTGGACCTGCAAGAAGGGGGCTCTTTTAAAGTAAAGCCATACATTGAACCACTGATCAGATCGTTGACAAATGGGACAACCCCAAACAAAATCATGCTTGATGCCGTCAAGAAATGTTGGAATGGAACCGCTGTGACTGAGGGCCTGTCCAAGATTGAAGAGTTCCTGTCTTCAACGGCCCACCCGCTTCTTCCGGAGAAGAGCTTTCTTTCTTTTGATTGCGAATGCCCAAAAACTTCCAGAGTCAAGATCTACGTAGGAGCACAAATGAAGACCCTGGAAGAGGCCTACGACTTTTGGACGCTTGGCAACCGTCTCCAGGGCGAGGCCATCAATCAAGGTTGGGATCTTGTGAGGAAGGTATGGGACAGCGTGTTTGACAAGATGCTCCCTGGTAACAAAGCCAGGGAGTCTTTGACATTCAGTTGGAACTGGGAACTGTCACCCAGTAATCCGAACCCCGCACCAAAAGCCTACTTTCTGCTCTTTGATGATTATGATAAGCACGTCAATGAGGCGTTCACGGATCTATGCACGGATCTCGGATGGGAGAAGCAGCTGGCCAGACACTTTGAGATACAGCAAGCAACTTAGTATGTATTTGGTTTCCCCGAGGACTGTCTAAACCCTGATTTTGCTTCTCAGCTAATTATTTTCCATCAGCCCTAACCACGACTTTGAGACCAGCAGTCGGATTTATGCTTGGATTGCAGTTGCGTTTTCGGAAAAGAAAGGCCCTTACGTTACGGTTTATAGTAATCCTGCCGCATCATTTTAGGAGACACTCTGCTATAGGGTGCTTCATAGCTTATGTAGGCATACGCTGATAGAAATAAAGCCATGGGAGTAGATATTAAACCCGTGCGAGACCTACAAATGTTGTTGACGTTTCGATTTCTTCTTTACATCGATAATAATGAAACGTGATTCTAAATAGTATCTAATGTGTAAATATTCTATTATAGTTTTATATAATATTATATTTTTAATATTAAATAACAGCGCGCGGCGCGGGCCCGGGGACCACAGAGACCAAGGAGAAGAAGGAACAGAGGTAGAGGGAACGAGGCGGTGGAGAAGAAAGTAGGAGACATTTCCTCCAGGGTACGCCTATCACACACAACGGGGAGCATGGACGAGGGCCAGGCCCGGGGTGTACAATACAAAAGCCCTTGCCTGGGAGGCTCAATAACATGAGGAGCGCGCCGCTCCCGCATACATCACAAGTCGCGCCCGCCCCGGAGACGAACGTAGGAGAGGGGGTTTTCCTCTAGGGACTCTAGTTTTTCCCCCTCTTAGTATATTATAGAAGTACAAGATAGGCCTAGCCTAGCTTAGCGTATAATAATAATAATAATAATACCTAGGCTGACTAAATTTAATCTGCCTTATTAATGGTCTTTAGGCAGGGATTGCAGTAGTGAATATACACTCTGAGAGTTAATATCATCCCATTCTCGTGTATCTAACCACATTGGAAACTCATCTGGCATTATTTTTCGATGACGCTCTATTAGTTCCTGTGACGAGATTTGCGTGAACTGCACTTCTTCCAACTCCACGCAGCTCTTAGGCGTAGGTCCGGTATAAAACTTCACTTTCATTTGTTCGGGAAGAGGCAGGGAATCGAGTTTTCCGATTTCTACTAGCGTGACTGACACCGGATCTGAGATTGTAGGAATGTTTTCCGGCGATTTCGAGTACAGAGGGTGTGATCCAGATGCGACTTGCTCTTGCTTCTCGAGTAAACAAACCACACAGCCGCAATCTCGAAGTTTTGTACTTTCAATCCATACCCAGTCCTCCGTGTCGCGAGGGGTGTTTTTCCGACGCTCAGTCTCTCGGGCATATTCAATCCAGCAGTTAGCTTCCTCTGCCTCGTAGTTGACGGGGGGGACCAGTGTTGGATCATATCTTTTCAACAGCGATATCATTTCCGGGCCCATTCCGAGTGTTAACGGAAAGTCAACGGGGTCACCCCTCTCAAGAAAACGGTAGGCCAAGGCGAGATTGTTCCTCTCGCATGCCCATCTCAGATCGATGAGTTTGGGGGGTGGATTGTAATTGTATCTCTTTAAGAGCGACAACATTTTCCAATCCATGTCATGTGGTAACGTAAAGTCGATCTCGTCACCTCTTTCAAGAAGAAGGTTTGTCACGTAGAGGTCGCACGACTCGACTGCCTGTCTCAACGCACTCCGGCCCTCAATTTCCTTCGGCACGTCAACCGTTGCGCCCCCTTTCAGAAGAAGGTTGATGAGGCTGCCTTCCCAATCAACCCGACTGGCGATTTGTAGCGCGGTTGAATTATAACTTCCGGCTCGAAAATCGATATCCGCTCTATTGTCTAGCAGTAGCTTAACCATTGTCTCGTCTTTCTGGTAAATTGCTCGATGAACTGCTCTATGAAGTGCCTCACCGACACAAAGTGTCGTAGAGTTGTCATTGGCGTCATATTTGGCCTGGCTGCGTTTGTGTGCGCTTAGTAGTAGCTTGGCGATTTCTCGATCGCCACTTCTAGCTATCGTCTCCAACGGCCTGTAAAAGTCGGTCATCACACTTATGCTAGCGGCGGCATCGGCTTCTAGCAGCATTTCCACAATTTCGACGGACCGCTTTTCACATGCTATCTCGATACTGCTCTTTCTTGATCTTTGGTAGTTGACATTTTTGGAGGTTAGTGCGGCGAGCAACATCTTGACGATGCCGGGATTCTCGCTCGATGCCGCGCATTCCAAAGGTGATCCAATGGCAGCATTGGCACCTGCAGCTAGCAGACACTTTGCGACTGCAACATGGCCGCATACACATGCTGCCATCAGTGGTGTACCTAGGTCTCCAATCCGTTTATTGATGTTGACACCGCTTGTGCTTGTGAGAAGGTACTCGACCATCTGCAAGTCTCCTTCTTTAGCGGCTTCGTACATTGCAATGCTGGCAATTGCTCGATTCATATCTACCAGGTTTTCCACATGGTATCGACTGTTTTGTATGCGGATTGGAACAACGGGTGGGGGGATGCTGCTTCTGAAATGGCCGCTATGCCTAGTTTCCCATGTTGAAATGATCTCATCGCGGCTTCGGTCAACCTCTGAATTGACGCTGTCGTTGTGGTATGCACGCGTTAGCGTGTTGCAATCCCGCTCGCTGAGGCTGGATAGGTCATGATTCTGTTGACCGCTGTCAAGGACCGAGGGAGGAAACTCCAGCCGTCCAGAACTCACTGTTTTCTTCCCCGAACTCTCCAATGAGTTCATCCGCGATCCCACCGTGGCGAGCCACTCTGGCTCAGTATCGGTGCTAGAACTGGAAACTGTAGAGTCTTGAACGTTTGGCATAAAGTCTTGGTTGTTCAGCTTCGTTATCGCGGACTGGACATCTGCGTCAGCCCCTGCCAGCCACTCCGTGTAAGACATTCTCAGTAGGTCACTTCGATCCAGGTCCGAATACTGGTCAATCCACGTGCGAGCAGCAATTTCCGAAGCGGGGTCATCAGCGACGACGAATTGGCACTGAGGATATAAACCCCCGTGTATGGCTCGTAACTCTCCCACAAGCCCCCTCTCGCCAGTTTCCCAGGGCATGAGCCTTGACGTTTTAAATGACGCCTTATGTTTTCCCTCTGGCGTGATGACGTCAGGGAGTCGGGTGCATGATGAAAATAATAGTTGCGGGTGATCGTTTCGTAGTTCCAAGCTCAAATCAATCATGACCCGGTCGACGAGGCTTTCGATAATCACTCTTCCGTTGGTCAAGGGGCTGCCGTTCAAGGGATTTGTTGCTATTTTTGTCTCTCTATTGTATCCTAGCCCAAGTCCGCTGTGGACTATCTCTAGGATGAAGTTGTAGGAGGTTGGCCCGACTCCAACAAAAGATTCGACCTGAGCCTTGAAGATTTGGTAGATGTATTCATACGTGTCTCCATGCTTATTAGACTTCTTATGTTCTTCTGCAAGATTGACAAGTTCGTTGGCGTAGAATACCATGATGAGGGGTGGAAAGATATCTAGATGTCGTATCTCGAAATAATTGCTTCCATAGGCCTCCTCGGATTTCTCCCTAATTCTTTCTTGCAGCTTCTCAAAAGTCTTGTAGTGCTTGTTGTAGCCCTTCAAAATGGTCGACTGAAATAGCTTCCAGGTTCGACTTCGGTGCACTCCTTGACGTTCCTTTATCAGTAGACTTTTCTTGCTAACATGATAAGAGTAATAGGCCATAGCCTTGGCAAGATCTTCTTCCCTGAGATCGACTTGTAGTGTGATACCATTCGTTTGTTTCCAGAAATAGTCTTTACATTCTCTCCACAATATGTCGAATAGACCAGGAACCTGCCCTTCAGTTTCTAAGAATGCAGTGCTGTCACTTATTCGTTCGGTGGAGACACCTGCGCTTTGCTGACCAGCCGGGTCTGTGTCTTGTTTGCAGGTTGGTTCTTTGTCTTGTTTGTTAGACAAGCCCTTGTCTTTCGGCTTCCTCTGAGCCCTTCGTATAACCAAGTTTGAGCTGAGAATGTCGAGGATAGAGTAGAATTCCCATCCCTTACTCTTCGAAGTGACACGGCTTGGGTGCTTGTCATGGGCTATAAAAGCCGCACCTAGCTGTTCCGGAACAAGGGCATCAACCTCGTGAAGAAAAAGACCATTGTGTATTCCATTATCTATCGCGGCAACGGAGTTATCGATGATCCCCGACGCACGCTCGTAGAGCCCACGATGGCAGAATACGTAGCCAAATTTGTGAATTGGCAGTCGCCTCTCGCGTAGACCTTTAGGGCAGTAGAGTGCCTTTTGCTCCGGCCAATGAAATCCTGGAGGAAGTTCTGGGTCAGTTCGGTGATGGTTAAATAGGTTGAAGACGGACGCCGATTTAGCGATCTGCGACAGCGTATTCTCTTGCTGCATAGTGCCTTTTACGAGTGGGAGGGATGAAGGCACGTCGTGTGTGGTTCAGCCACGTCTGTATACTGTTATGTTGGCCACGAGTTGGGGATATGGAATCTAAGAAAAGATGATGGAAACTTATTTCATGCGAAAGCCGTAAGAATGATTTCGGATAAAGTCGCTTGCCACTTTCAATTGAAATGGGGGATCTTTGCGGGTACACAAAGTTGGTGCTCGAGTAGTCTTATGTGGTGCGGGCATGAGCTGAAGCCACAAGTGTGCGGGAACCTTGGTCTCTGTCTTGCAGGGGAGTTATTCCACTTTTACGGCAGAGATCTGCACGGGCGCATGTGTGCCCAATCATGATTCTTTTTAGGATGCACTGCCCAAGTGTCCGAGGATAAACTGCCTGGCAGTCCAGGATACTGCCTAGCCATTCTCAGATGTAACTTCGGCATTCTTGGTTGCACTGCCCAAGTGTCCGGATATACTGCATCACCATTCATTGGCAATTTGGGCATTCTCGGATGCACTCCAAGGCATATTAGTTTCATCTCAATCAAAGGGGTACAAATGTTCGTCTAGGCGGACGCGTGACAGGTGGAGAGGCTATTCTTGATTTCAAGACCTACACGTGCTAGCACCCACTCCTGCGTAGTGGGTGTTAGTACATATATCATTTATTTCTGTTGGGAAGGGTACTGTCAGGGTTAGCAGGCGGCGAGTAGGACGGGGAGCAGCCTCTTTAGGTGATTTCTCTCCGTTAATAGCTCGTTCTACGTTGGCAGCTTATTCATGTCGACTGCTACGGTCTACCATAACGAGGCGAACTGCATATTTACACTGGAAGGACTAGAAGAGCGCAAAGCATCGCCCAGTAGCCTGCGAGCTGCAGTGGTGCTCCTGAGATGGCCGAGCCACCGGTAGCACCAGCTGTAACAAAAGACATGGCCAGTTCAGTGACTTTGCCAGTGTATTGCGCTTCAACGCTGTCGACAAGAGTCGAAAATGTGATGATCCACCTAGATGATGGCATAATTGCATGTATTATCCGCACCAGAAGCAACACTATTTGCCGTTATCTATTCCCGCCTAAGCCAGCGAAACACACGCAGGAAACCACTCTGTTGCTCATTCAAAAGGGCATCGATATATACTCGCTCTTCCGGGGCAAAAACGTGTTGAATTACCTCCAGAGCGGTTCTGACTGTCGGCAATTCGAATCGCCCGACATCCTTCCTCGGAATTAAACACCGAATTCTGGGATCAGCCCCATATTGTAACAAACTTTGGATGATTGCTATATGACCTTCTCGGGCCTGTTGAATTAAGACGCGCGAGGTGTCGCGTTTATATAACCAGCATAAATAGTCTTCCCAGATGGATGTTCCTTTGCGACTGCCATCTCCCGCCGACTTGGCTCCATGTCTCAGTAAGAGTGATACCATCTTGGGTGACGGTGGTTTGTACCCAGACTCTTTCCCGGGCCATAAGGCGCATGCTAGTAGTGGTACGCCATGACTATCAAGGGCCTGCGGCAGCTTTGTCTCCACATATAGGTAAAGTTGCTTCCGAACCATGATACCCATGAATGAGTCGCCCTCAAGGAGGAAGTTATTTCCATCAGTTTGTTGAGTCATCACGCGCTGGAGCTCATCTAGTAACTGAATTTGTGGTTTTCCTGTCCTTTCTTCGAGATCTGTAGCGTAGAAGATAATGTCATCCAGCAGCTGCCGGCACCGTCTAGAGGGAGCAGACCACGACCCGAGAAACAGGTCTGCGCCTTTGATCTGCGTCAGAAACCCGTGGCAAATGAACTCTGCTGCGTCAAAAGGCTTCTTCAGGCGTTGATTCAGGAGCTTTTGGGTATCTTCCAGTGCAAGAAAGTCACGGACTGTTCGGTGAAGAAAGTCAACCTGATGCTCGACCATCATTTGCGTGGTTGTAGGGGCTTGTAAAGGAGTCCTAATTTTGATGAGGTCTGGGCATCGCACCTTGATTCGAACTTCAGCCGTCTTTGATAAAGCGACACATTCTTCCGCAGTCCAGGTCCTTGTTTCTATCTCCAGAGCATTGTGCTCGTCGTCCCCAACATATGAATAGATCATGACACTCAGAGGTTCGACGGCGTGCAGCGCAACCTGCAGTATCTGAGCCGCCTGCTCTTGATATATATCCTCGACTGAGCTTAGCATCCTTTCAAATAGGTCGTTTAAGGTCTTGGGGATTTGGCTCAGTCTGTGACGAAGCTCAACTAGCCGGTCCTCGTTGGAAAGCCCTCGTAAAAGACTCTCGACAACAAGAAAGACCCAGATGAAAACGCCACGGGAGTCTTCAACCACCTCATCGACTATCTTTTCAAGCTCTTCAATCTTGCAAGTTGACTCAGTGAAGGCAGTGCTTCTTTCGAACTTGTCTTGGATGTACAATCGAATATCACCTTGATTTTCATCGTTAACATAAAACTTTCGATGATCAAGTCCACCAAAGGCTTTTTCAAAAGCACGCCATGGCCTGCTAGATATGCAAAGTTTAACGTCTGTGAGGCTTGATAGTGCATTCATGATGTCAATGATTTCTGACACATTCTGGGGAACATTGTTACCGTTTTCGGCTCCTGGATCGCCCCGATATTCGTCGAGCCCATCAATGAAGAAGCAAAATCTGGCCAATGGTAGCTGCAGGCGCAGAAGCTTAATAGTATCCATCAGCTCGTCCTTTTCCCATGGATACGTTAGATCTGTGGTCCATCTCGAGGAGCATGCGTCGCGAATAGAAGATGGACACTGGCGGAGAAGTTCGAACAACAAAGACCGCAGGAGACCCTCTTGAGACTTTTGAAGCACTGTTCCAGAAAACCAAAAGAAGAACCTGGCAGTAACTAGAACTTTATCGCCGGCCCACTTGCGAAGCGCCTGATGAGTAACTTCATGAGTGCTAAGATATTTGATAAGCGTAGACTTTCCGGATCCAGGGTCTCCTGAGACCCAGTAAATGCCGTCGCCCGTCTCAAGCCATTCCTTGAAGTGAAGATCCGGTTTGAAAACCCACTGAAACGTATTTTTGTGAGCATTGGGGATCTCTTGTCGCCGATGCAACATTCCGTCAAAGCGTAGGCTTTGGATTATCGCCTGCTCTCGTCTAAGTACCGCTGCTTGTTCCACCCAATCCAAGAGCTTTGAGCTCATCTCCTTTATGGCGTCATCAGGGGGTGAGTGGGAAAAGCGCGGCCGCCATGATTTCGAGGCTGCCAGGATTTCGGTTTTGAGTCGCTCAAGTTCATGAGCACGATTGATCTCCAGTCTTCGATTCTGCTCTATCAGATTTGCTATAGCCATTCCCAGACCGGCTTGCTGTTGGCTGGAAACATGTCAGCTACTTTCGTAATTTTTTTTTTCAGCTCAGCCGTTTCTCTTATTGCATACCTTAAATGAGTAAAAAGGTGCTTAAACAGCGTTTTTTGCATATCATGCAGTCTCTTTAGCTTCTTTTCAGCATCAGTAACTTTCCATGAGCCCCTGATGACGCTCGTAGTTGCCCGCAAGAGATTTGTTTTGTCTTTCTGTGCTCTGTTCCTGATATCTTCTTGAACCTCTCTAGCAAGTTGCTGGCATTCAGCCCCTATTTCGCGAATCTTTTTTTCCGTAATGCCAATTGGTTCCTGAAAGGAGTTGATACCAGTAGAGACGCGGTCCGTTATATCTTGGAGGTCGGTGGCTAATGACAGCATCTCCTCATTTTTGTTGGAGATGCCGGTCACAGATGAGCGAATCTCCGCCACTTGCTTGTAAACCGATTTGGCAGAGGCGAGGAACTGTAAGATGTTCCCCGCCAGGGACACGGCGGTAAAAGGGTCCATGTTATGCAATGCGGTAACGCGACGGGCCTAAATTCACCGCTTCTGGTTGCTTGGCGAATTTATTGAAGAGGCGACGGATTTAGAATGAGGCGCATGAGGGACTACCAATAGAAGTCGTCACAAATTAACCGAAATGCTAGGGTTTCGAACTTGAGCCTAGAGAATTCGCCATACTAGAATAACCATGAAGCGCTATTCTCTGTTGCCTGCCGCCAAGTTTTTGGGAGGGAGAGGTTTAAACTCAGTGCTTGCGAGCAGCCTAATGGCGTCAGGTAAGCGCGTCCCAATGTGCGTCCCTACGTGCTTACTGGTGATAGAGGGAACCATGGGCGATCCCAGCGCTGCGGTAAGGGACAAGTTTGTAATGGCGTTGATCTGATATCCGTTGGAAATGAGGAGAGGCGGACAGACTAACGATTGTACCAAATCAAAATCATGTGATTGATTATTAGCTGCTAATGATTACCTGTCCGCTACAAATATTGGGATATCAGTAAGCATCCGCCCAGCCGCAGGACAGTAGCATTTTTGGGGGGCACGAAAATGAGCCAGAATAAAAGACAAACAATGATTAAAACGTAAACAAATATTTCCATGCGCAACAATCTCTGGAACAACCAGGTCCATTTTATAACAAAGAGGAAGATGGACGTGCACGACAAGCTGTTCGGCCGGTATACGACGGATTCCAAGGTCGGGTTTGCAGGTTTAGCTGGTAGACAGCTAGCAATACCCAGCAAATCCTTCTACTTCCCTGGGACATCGCCTGTTTACCGGCCCCCTTGGCAACGGAGCGCTCATATGAAGAAGCTCACGTTCACGAATGGCGTATTTAACTACGCGACCAGGTCATCCGCAAGCGCGCTTTCGACTTTCTAAAGTCCAGGTGTATAAGAACGCTGCACTCGGCCCAAAAGCAAAGATCCCCCGCCTTTGCTACCACTTACGAAGACAGGGTGGAGCTGTCGCGAGAGTCCCTAACTTTTCTAGTGAAATATAAAGTTTAGTTACACGACGTAGAAATAAGCTTAGGAGCATAGGTTATTGTGTTCGTTATCCAGGCATAACTTTGAATACAGCCCTCTGCGAAGATTAGGTTCCACGGCCAGCGGCCTAGCTAGCGAGCCTACAGCCAGTTCCTATAAGGCCTGCCCTTGTCCTGCCCTTAGCCCGCACTGAGCCAGCCAGCCAGCGAGTTAATTGAGGCTACGTTAACTGTGGCTATTTGAGTTGATTGAGGCTGCTGGAACCGTTGAAGCTACTGTCAGTTTAGTCCCGAAACGAGGCTGGTGCACAGGACATCTTAACAGAGTGGCGTATTGAACTTTAAAATGAGCTGAGCTTCAGTTTCTTATAGCAACGCACACAACTGCAACAATTTGTCGGGCTGAAGACAAGGTTACCAGTAAAAAGGTAATTGTAAGCCTTCGTTTCAAGAAGTGCCGAACGCCTACCCTAGAAGTACAAGCCGAAAATTTAATAAACAGCGCCTCTATTGTAGTTATGGGAAATCGCTTTACATGTATTTGGGTACAAGCACGGTGATCTACTCTCAACTGGGAAACTGCAGACCAAATCTCTGAATAATTCAGCCAGCCAACTTCAGCCTTGTGCGTTGAGGAGCAAACTAGCTGTCTGATCTAGCAAGCCACAACCCACTAGCAAAAGAGACAACAATAATAAACATAATTATACGAAATGAGAAAGGACAGGCGGTTGATGGAATGGCCTGTACATGGCCGTTGAATTTCCCTTTGATCCCTCTTGCGATCGGGCTCATATGAGCCCTACGTGAATAGCTGTACTTGCAGCAGCTGAAGCGCCCATCTGGAGCCTCAATTCGCTCAATGAATAGCTAGGTTTCGGACAGCGCGAACGCATGTTGGTGATTGTAGTAATTGTAGTAATTGAAGAGAAAGTTGTGTCCACAGTTGGCACAAACTGCACGGGAGACGAAACGGTTAGATCTTTCGAGCACGTATCGCCGATGTGACTGGGGTGGCGCGAGCTGCAGCTCGGACGGCAAGTACGAGTATCAAAGTCAGCTAAAAAAAGAAGTGAAAACAGTCCATTCTATCCGGAAACGGGTACGAAGCCAACCATTATGAGTGGTCCTTCCTCCAACCAAAGTCGCAGGGCTGAGAATGAAATGATTCAATGAGATGGCTGATTTAAAGCGCTAAGAATGTGACGGAAATCCAGACTATTGTGATCGAAGCATGCTAGCTGCCGCTAAACCAATTAACTACCTTGGGCCGCTGCCACATCTTAATTCTCTCCCTTGGCCGCTATCGAACTCGAAGCTTTCAGCATAGGTAGCGCTGAAGCTTTAACTATTGCCGATCCATCAGCTCGAGGCAGCCACTATCGCGCCCATAACGGCAAAGCGGCACATAGCGGTTACGCCACGGGCCCCTCCGACGAAACAAGGTAAAATTCCTTGGAAACAGGTGACCCCGATCGTGATTATCTCGAGCGGAGCAACCAGGACACATTCAACCCGGTGGCATTGAGTATACTTTGCTGAAACGCCGCCAGACAACATTGAACACGAGCAGCTGAATCAATTGACCATTCATCTGCCTTTGTAGCCTTCAGCTGGCAACTGTGGCAACCCTGTAAGATGCGCGATGCGACGTCTAAAGTTGATGAACACTAGTCATATGCCGATGCGCAGATGCAACTCTATGAAATTAACAAGCGATCTGCCGTCCTTTGCGTCATCCCATGGCCAGCAATCAACCCCACACCAAGAAATCGCAAAATGGCAGCTTGAGTATGGCCCACCCCGATCCGAATATCAATCTACATAAATAACAAGCCTTTCCCGCCTGAATAGAACGACTTATTGCCCTCTAATTAATTCCCTCCACACCTTATAACATCAATCAATCACCTATCATCAACCCATAATGGAGGCAATCATTCAAGCCCAAGCCAAGTTTCAGGCAGCTCGCGGTCTCTCCAAGATTAGAGCGCGACCAAACAGCAACTACAAGCGCCACGGTACCAAGTCGTACGTCTACCTCCTCAACCGTTTTGGCTTTGAGCCCACCAAGCCAGGCCCTTATTTCCGCACCCATAAGCTTCATCAGCGCGGCCTGGCACAGTCTGACGTCGCTGTCGGTGGACGCGCAGCTGTTGAATCGCGCCTTGTCAAGTCACTGGACCCCGATGCCAAGGAGACTGGTGAAGTGACTGCAGAAGACCAGCAGAATGACTCCGAGTATCTTTGCGAAGTATCCATCGGCACACCTCCGCAGACCTTCCTTCTTGATTTTGACACAGGATCGGCGGACCTCTGGGTAATTGCCTTTTGCCCCTTAATAAAGAGTAGTATGAAATTGACAGCGTGACAGATGTTCTCAACGGAGTTGCCTGCAGCGACACAGAGGAACCATACCATCTTTGACCCTTCCAGGTCGTCTACTTTTAAGAAATTAGCAAACGAAACCTGGAAGATTAGGTACGCGGATGGCAGCCAAGCCTCTGGCGACTGCGGCAGTGACAATGTCACTGTCGGCGGCCTCACAATCGAGAACCAGACCATCGAGCTCGCGTCCAAGCTATCTCCTCAATTCTCCCAGGGCACCGGCGACGGCCTCCTCGGTCTTGCATTCCCTCAAATCAACACCGTCAAGAAGAATAACCAGCGAGCCCCCGCGCAGACTCCGGTTGCCAACATGATGACCCAGGGCGACATCCCCAAGGAGTCGCAGCTCTTCACCTCTGCCTTTTACAGCGAGCGCGATGCCGACGCGCCCAAGTCGTTTTACACTTTTGGCTTCATTGACAACGACCTCGTCGCGGCGTCTGGAAAGCCCATTGCCTGGACCAACATTGATTCGTCGGAGGGCTTCTGGATGTTTCCCTCTGCGAGCGTCTCCATCGCAGGCAAGGTGATGCAGCTCTCCGGCAACACCGCCATTGCCGACACGGGCACCAGCCTCGCGCTGGTATCCGACGAGGTTTGCGAAGCCTTGTACAAGGCGATTCCTGGCGCGAAATATGATTCTCACCAGCAGGGATACGTATTCCCCATGTCAACAAAGGCTGCCGACCTCCCCGAGTTCAAGGTTGCCGTCGGCGACAACCTTTTTGTGATCCAAGCGGAGGATTTGGCGTTTGCGCCTGCTAGCCACAATACCTGGTACGGTGGTGTGCAGTCCCGTGGAGACAATCCGTTTGACATTTTGGGTGATACTTTTCTCAAGTCCATCTATGCAGTGAGTATCCTGCCGTTGAAACTTTGCATGGGTTTACAATACTAATTTTGGGTAGATTTGGGACCAGGGTCATGAGCGATTCGGCGCGGTGCCCAAAATTGAAAAGACACAGAACTTGACACCCCTGCCCTAGAATAAATCATGCAAGTATTGGTATTAAGTATGTAGTTTAACACAGATTGAATATGGTTGTGAATTCCATTCTTGACTCTGATTACCTTATTGGTGATGATGGCCGTAGAATCCATGGCACTGTAAAGTTAAGATTGCGCTATGCATGCGGACGTGCTGAAAATGAAGAACATTTACCCAAGTCCCCTACTTCATGTGCACAAGGACACATCCTCCGCTGTCTCAACAGAGGCGACCCAGGCATGCATGAATTGCCGACTTTGCTAGTTCTTGGGCTCGGGGAATCTTTAATTGCGGTAATGCGGTAATGCGGTAATGCGGTTTGAAATTATGTATTTGGCAGTTGATCCATGTACTCAGCCAGCGTTTTGCTGTCGTGCATGCACAAAGGCCGCTTCAACGGCCGATCGCTTAAACCCGGGGGCTCTACCAAGAAGGACGGAGCCAGTAACCACTTCTGCAGATCGAATTAGTCTTGTTCAAAATAATGTGGAAAAATATTCGCCAAACCTTTGAGAAACGCTTCCACGTCAAAGCTGTACTGTGGCCTGGCAAGGGCGCCGAGCCAGCCACCATTCGCTCCGTTGACATCTTCAAACCCCAGGTCCTGAACGTAGCCTGCTACATCCTGGCAATCAAACCACTCATCCTCGAGGCCGTATATCTTGAGGTGCTCCTGATACTCTGGCGACGTAGTCTCAACATGGTACGGTATCCCAAGCAGCCGCTTCGGGAGCCTCGTATTGTCCAGCGGCTGCGGATTCCCGAACCGGTCAAAGTGCGGATAATGCCCACCGGCGCCCCCAACCGCGTAAAATGGCTGCCCCTCAACCTCCAAGAGACCGCCGGAATCGGAGTTTAGGAAGCGCTTTATCGTCGGCAACGTTCTTTCCTTGTTTTGCACGCAGGGGACGAGGCGAAAGAGGCGGTAAATCTGGTTTGGATCCGAGCTGTCGTTGGCATAGAGCTGGTGCGAGAACTCGATGCATTGGCGGTGCAAGCGTCTAGAAAAGGATACTTCGTGCTGGCTATACGTCTCGGGGGCGCCGAGTCCAAACATGAACCGAGTTTCTTGGGGCGCAACGCCGACGGGTGCATTCATCTGCATTCTGCGCCGCTGTGTCGTTGCGGCGGCAGACCAGGCGGCCATGAGATCAGCCCCCATACTCAGCCCACTATCCGAGTTTTCGACGTTGAGCTCTTGCAACTGCTCATTTGCGTCCTCAGCTCTTGCGTCTCTCACCGTTGCCCGCTTCGCGGCTCTGCTTGCCGGTGCACTGCTCGTCTTGGCGCCTGCCAACAGAGCCTCAATGTCACGTAGGTGTGCGTATATATCAGGATGCTGGATATTTAAATTCGACTGTAGAGCGGTCTCATTCACGCCGGATAGCATCTGCCGCACCTGGTTTATAGTAGCTTCCAGTTGCGCAGCCCGCTGCTCATGGCTTTTGTTGGTTGCAGCCTTCTTTTGTCTATATGTCTGCTGGGACTGACGAAGCTGTAGCCTGCGCCTCTGGAAAAATGTTGTTCGTCATTTTGGTCACTTCTGGATCAATTTCGGAACTTTACTTACGGCCGCCGCGGTGCCCGCATTCCCATCGTCAATTCTCGGCCGCCCTGGCGCCCGTGGCCGGCTCCTGGCTTGAGAGTCGGGCAGCTCGATTGTGCCCTGCATGGCTTCAAACTCCGCAGAGTTATGTGACCTTGAACCCATCATATATTTTACGGTGAACCATTCAACCTGTTGATGCCGATGGAATGAATTTCTTTGCCCAAAGGGAACGCCCTTTGCCTGGCAGCGGTGCGAGTCAGCCGAGGCTGACGACTAAACCTGAACTAGTCAAGGTGCTGACTCTTTTATGCGCAAAAGTTCTCCATACTTGCACCTGAATTAAGAAATGTACCCATTTATAGTGCGAGATCATTCTATATTACAACTTTATCTGCTACAGGCGCGCGTTGGAGACTTGACACAGCTGCGCATTCTGCAGAGCTGCCTCTGCCTCTCTCTCCATTCGACTCAATAGCTCCTTGCATGTCGGAATATCGTGTATAAGGCCAATGACTTGTCCCACAGTCCATATCTGCTACTGGTTAGAAACGATGTAGGAATCAAGCCGGCGCCGAAAACTTACGCCACGATCCAAGTCGCCGCCAGTGAAGACTTCCTTGCCACGTCTGCCCACAACCAGATCAGCGACCTCGTTGAAATCGCCAACCTCGCTACTCTCCTCGATGCGGAGAACCTCGCGCGCTACCGAGTTGTTAAATGCGCGAAAGGTGTTGCGCCAGCGACGCAGGATCAGCACAGTATCCGTTTCCTGCGACTTGACTACAGTTTGCTTGATATTAATATGCGCCGGCGACTCGACCGTGCACATGAATCGTGTGCCCATGTCGATTCCAGAGGCGCCCATGAGCAGCGCGGCGGCGAGGCCCGCGCCGTCGGCAAACCCGCCGCTGGCAATAAACGGCACCGTGAGCGTCTGGCGCGCGCGACTGAATAGGATGAAATTGGTCAAGTCCGTCTCGCCAACTTGCGCGGCGCTCTCCACCCCGCCGATGGTGATGAAGTCTGCGCCGAGCTTGACGGCGGCTTGGGCGTGCTGCAGATTCGTGCACTTGTGAATCACAACGATGCCCGCGTTTTTTAATTTGGCAATCACAGGCTCTGGTGTATTACCCGCCGTCTCTACAACGCGAATGTCTTCTTCGACGACGATTTGTGCGTATGCGTCGTAGTCAGTGGGCACGAGGGAGGGCATTATGGTAATGTTGACGCCAAAGGGCTTGGTCGTGAGGGAGCGGCAGCGTCTAATCTCGTCACGGAGTCTTGCAGGCGGCCGAAAGTTGAGAGCAGTCACAAGGCCGAGACCGCCTGCATTCGAAACTGCAGAGGCAAGGTCTGCTGTGCCGACATGCTGCATCCCGCCTTGGATGACCGGGACTAGATGCAGTTAGCATTTGGGCCGGGGAACTCGTCGCCGAATCAAGGAACCTTTGATGCCAAGTCGCTTGGTCAGTTCTGTTGAAAATGGCATTTTATCTGATTTAATATTTGGTTTGTATTAATGTACTAATCTAGATCCTGACAGACATGCCATGCTGCTCCTTTTATGGACGAACCTGACGGCCAGCTTGGACTTGATTACACTTCATCATATCCGAGTTACACCTCGGCCTCTGTTTACCAAGGCCTGGAGATTTCTGGATTAATTGATTATAATCATTGAAAACGTAATTTTAGTGTACATTTTCCGTTCGACTTGCTCGCATAGATCTCAGCTGAAGCAGACGATGCGTCGGATTCGGCAAAAGCACGCCGTGGTGGGTCAAGGCCGATTAGCTTGATGATAAAATCAAACTAGCATGAATTAGGATGCTGATTATAATATCCATATCGAAGGCTCTAGTTTATCCAGTGGGCTGACGCTACCCCGTAGTGCTCCCGTGGATTCCGGTACGCTGACGCTACTCCGTAGTTCTCGCCTGGATTAAATTCGCCATGCGTTTGAGCCATGACTAAATCGCGTTGACACAGAGCAAGCACAATCTTGGAATACCGAATACCCCTTTAGTGCATAAGAGGAGGGCTGTTCATGGTAAGCAGCGCCTGTGAGCCCGGCGGCTTGGCGCTGGAGTCGCCGAGCGCTTGCTGTCATTTGCCAGCTTCCTTACCTCTCTTCTCAATCTATACCCAACAAGGATTTTGTTAACTTGTGCGCCATACCCAACTGGGCATTTGCTATCTTGGTCTTACAACTCAGCCACGAGTATGTCGGTGCACATTTACGTAGACTTTAGAGGGAGTGGCTCCTAAAACTTTGTAAACTTCTAATCAAGTTATTTATGTATTTATATATTTATTGCTACGGATCCGTCAAATCATGGCTACATCAATCTTTTGAAAAAAAATTAAAAAGTCCCATCTTCACCTGGTACGAGGCCTGCTGCCAGCGAGAGAGTTTGCATGACCCTGGGTACCTCAGCTAACGTCTACCCCAGAAAACTAGTTTACCAGAGTTTATTCGAGAAATTTCCCGAACGATCTATATAACATCTACTGGCGATAAATACGAAACAGTCTCAAGTCTTATTCGAGAGCAAACATGGGCAACGGCGTCAGCATACCGACCGATCTCTCCCGCACCCCAAAGATAATCAATGCTTCCTACCCGCGGACCGGCACGCTTTCGATTGCTCAAGCATGCGAAATCTTGCTAGACGGCCCAGCCTGCCACGGTGGCGCGCAAATGCTCTACCGTGAGGATGCATACCCCAAAAAGGTGGTCGAGCTGTTCGACAAGAGGCATGATAAAGCCCGCGTCATGAAGCTGCTGCGCGAATTGACCCAAGGCTTTGTCGTCCTCTCCGATTACCCCTTCATGTGCTTTATTCCGGAACTGTGCGAGCTCTACCCAGATGCACAGGTTGTCTACCATAGACGTGATCCCGTCAAGTGGTGGAATAGCATGGACAAGGTCAACTCGATGGCCCTCACCCGGTTCCTGAGCGTTTTGTTCTGGCCCGTTCCGGGCTGGCGCTGGGCTTTACCTTCGCATGAAGGGCTTCGGGCCACGGAGCGAGAGCGGTGGAATCCCGTGCCTGGGCCGCTGCCAAATAAAGGTGCGCATCATCGCCAGTCTACCCGTCTGCGACGAGTAGCACGGCGTGCACAACAAGACAAGACACAACTAACCAAAATTTATCTTTTTTTTTTTCAGATTCACTGGAGAGGCATCAGGAGTGGGTGGTGCAGAATGTTCCAAAGGAAAGAATGCATTTCATTTCGCTGCGTGATGGCTGGGCTCCGTTCGCGAAAATCCTCAACTGCGATATTCCCGACACGCCCTTTCCACGAGTCAATGACATGGATGGCGCTGAGAAGATATTTGCTCGGATGCTCAAGACATCGCTCCAAGTCTGGGCGCTTTATTTAGTTGGTTTTGGATCTGCGTTTTACGTATGGCGATCCTTGTAAGCGTCACAGCCACGATAGACGAGACACATATCTACAGATTCTGCTACAGCATCCTACCCTCCTTTGTCGCACGGGTTCTGATTCAGTTGCAGCGCTCAAATGGTCCATATTATTGATACATTATGCATTTATTTAGTTGTGCTAGTGGTCATGTCCGCTGTGGTCGGCTTGAAAGTCGTCGGCGCTCGCTGCTGCAACCTCTTCCCTGGTCACATTGTTGAGCTCAAAAAAAAGATCCGGCATGGGCATCTCCTTGAACCTAACCGGGCGCGTAACATTCCGGCCCCATTCCACCGGCACCGTGTTTTTCTCCTGCCAGTCCCAAATGTCATCGTAGTTTCGGCACTTGTGGTTGACGTCAAAGTCTGGCCACGGCCTGTGCTGTGACTCGAGCCACTGGTACGTCACAATGTCGACGCTGCCTGCGCACATGATGTTCTTGAGTAGAATATCAGTGCAGTGCGAAACGTGGATCCAGTGTAACGGCCGGTAAGGCTCACTGTGGACCGTGGCGTTGTGATCATGGGTCTTCCACGCTTGGTGCCTGAGCAGGTTGAGACAGTGCAGCTGGTGGAACATGTCAATCTGTGCCATGTAGGCGTCATCACCGAGACCGTACTCGGGGGGAAACTTGACTGATACGGCTGGATCCTTGCCGAGGCGCTTGAGCTCCGTCTCGCTAATGGGGAACACGCGAATGTCCTCGAGGGCACTCCAGTGCTTCTCAACATTCTCATCGGGTTTCATGAAGTTGCGGTAGGGGTCGCTCGCGTTATGTGTCCATAGTGCACCGCTGATTATAGTGTCGTGCGTGCCGATTTTGATACTATCCCATACAGGTGCTGATCATGTTAGCTTTAGAGGTACGGCAAGCAGAGGGCAGACCAACAGTAGAAGGAAAGCCGCTTCATCATCTCAAGCTCAGAAGGGTGGCTCTGAAAGTAGCTGAGAGTAAATAAGCCCAAAGACACACAGAACAACACTATGTTCATAATTGTCCATAGTTTTGACTGGCGATGGTGTGGTGTGCGATCGTTTTCGTCTGGCAACAAGCTCTCTGTTGAGCCTGCGTCTGTAACGGAGCCCAGTTTCTCGTACTGCATATTATCGGCGAATGTAGACGACTGCTCCAACAGCAGCAGTCCGAGAAGAAAATTAGGCTTGAGAAAATAGTTGGATTGTGGGCTGCGTTGGAAAGCAACAAGAATCTTGATGTCAGTTTACAACTACCTTCTCCAGTAACACGGAATAGAAACTTGATAAGGTACCCGACTAAACGACGCAAGCTGATGGAGGATGAGGCGTGCGCTAGTGAAGCCGTGCCCCCACGATATGATGCCGTCGCCACCCGAGTGGGATCGTAGTTCGAGACGCTCCAGCTCGGCAGGATGCGCCACAATGGGCACCAAAAGTTCCTCGTTTATTTATTCTGGCCTATAAATAAATGCGGACAGATATATTCAGGCTTGTGTATGACTTTTTACACCAGTTCAAGGTGGCTCTGTTGGTGCACGCAGTCTGAAATAGTTGGAGCTGACAGGAGTCCAGCCTCGTCGGAATGGGACCGTAGGAACCTTCCTGATGTGGCCTGGTCTTGTCCATGTCTACGATCTGAAGCGGAAAGCACCGAGGTGGCCTGCAAGAACCATTGCAAGAAGTCAGTTATCGAATTTCCATTTGTCACATTTTCGTGTATCTTCGTCTAATTGAATGACGTGCGTAGGCTCGAAGGTGTGTCTCTAGTGTTGTTGAAGTAGTTGCATTGCGCACTAGAACAGATTCAACTCACTCACGGACCCGCACAATCGACGAATTAATGTACATATATACATGACTATTGTTTGCTTATTACGATCCGGGGATTACTTGTCTGAGAAGCACTAATAATCCAAGTTGAAATAGTAAAACAGAAGCAGCAAAGAAATCAGCATTGATTACGGAACGTACTTTTCCAGCTTTCACATAATTAAATTATAAAATACTTGTTTCCTTTCTTGTCAAAAGAAAAGAAAAAAAAATTAACACAGTTTCACAGTTGAATTTCCAACAATGTACTAATTATATAGTTTAATCTTCATTCCTAATTGCTAACTAAGAAGGATCATCTCAAGTATCTATTTTCAACGGAACAGTACCCTCCGTCTGAATAACACACTTCTGCTTCTTAAATTCACAATTTTGCAAACTATATAGCTTACTTCAACCGCCAAGGACTTTTCTACTGAGTCCAGAAAGCGACATCAGTCCAGGTGATGGTCGCGGGGCCGGTGCCGCTGTTGGTCGTGTAGCAACCCAGCTTGTTGTAAAAGTTTCCAGAGGGAGCCTCGTTATCAGTAAACTTGGCAACACCATTGACATACACGGTAAACTTGTTGTTGTCAGTGTCGTGAATAGTGTTAATCTTGACCGTCTTGCCAACACCAGCAACGCCAGAAGCGATCGTAGCGCCGCCCTCGACGCTGTAGAGATCACTGCCCTTGATAGCGAGAATGAAATAAGGGCCGCTATCTTCATCAAAAGTTTGCTGAATGGCAATTTTGTCACCACCTTTGCTGGTGACGGTAAAGGTGCCAGCGAACTGGTGGACTCCCCCAGTATAGTTGTTTCGGTAGCGACGCTCAGCGCGCAGGTGTCCATTGGAGCAGCCTGGTCCAGAAGTGCTACCATTGGGCTTGCTGGGGATGGTAAAGGTATTGCCACTGACTTTTCCGCCTGCGCACGTTTGAATATCAAAACTGGATGTCACGGGTTGCCAAGAGCCTCCTCCAATCGGCGTGGCCGCCAGAGTGACACCAGTCATGGCGAGTAACGTGAGAAAGTTGAACTGCATTTTGAAAGTGCTGGTCTTTTCTTGCTGTTTTGGAGTATAGAAGTGATGTAAGTAATGCTTTGCGGAAAGAATTTGCAATTGGTGCTCTGATGTTTTGTTTCTAGGTCATTTGGCCATGTTTTTATATTCAACGACAAGTCGCAACTGCCAAGAAATCTGAACATTGAGCAAACCAATAAGTTTCTAATTGGCGGATAAATACAATTGCATGTTTATGGCTAGAAGAACTGATCCACGAGACTTCTCCATTTGTGGAAAGTCCCCCAGGCTTGGCAATCCTTGGCATATTCGGGTCGCATCTTGCTTTGAGCGGTTATCTTTCTTAGTAGATTCATGCATGAAGTGTAAATGCCCTCAAATGGCAGTACATTAATACCGGTTCTCATCGGCTTCTTACCTTTATTCTTGTATCGAAGTATTATATTGATCTGCAATTTTTGTAGGCTGGACTAAAGAGAGTACAATCCACTGTGCTGAATGCGTGGCGGAGAAGGGATTGGCTGAGTTATCAGCCCTGGAATAGGATGTACTAGTACACATTAATGGTCAACACCAAGCAGTTCATGAAGGAAACATTGAGAGCACTGCACCCAGCGTCGAGGTAACCCTTCGAAGAGCAGGCCGCTTGTTTGCTCTCGAAGATGGTGAATGTAACTGGTGTTGCTCAAGCAGGTGACCTACAATGACAAGAATCCTTACCCCATACTTGGCGGATCTTTAAGACTTCATGTAGCTTGAAAGCCAATCGGCAGCCACTAACGGTCGGTAGACCGCGGGGTTGTCTGTACACCTGAGGCTCAGAGCGATTTGTGGTTGGTGGAATTGCCAATGCCTTGAGAGCTAGTGACAGAAAAGTCCATAGAAAGAATCGCAGGAACAAACCGCAATTTCCCGGGGTTCTTGCACAATGGAACCATGACTACGGAGAAAGCGGACAAAATCTCACATTACCGGGCTAGCGCTTCGCTATATTGTGGGCGGCATTAAGCTGTAGATGATCAGTGCATGAATAGGGCAATGGTCTTTCATTTAAGCTGCTATTGCCACGTAGCCACTTTTACCGGGCTAATTGAGTTGGCTGTTAAAGTAAACTTAATATAACCGTAACTGGTGTGCTGTGGCGCATTTTGCTCGCAATGCCGATAGCAGCGTGAGTGCTTAACGTGGGGAAATATTTGCTTGGCAATTTCATTCCAAATCAAAGGCCACGATGAAACCATACTTTGCAAGTGTCCAAGTCCAACACACGCTCTCGCTAATCGGTAACCCGGAGGATAGCATGAACGATGGCTGCAATTTGAGAGTGTACTTAAAACGACCCGTATTTTTTGATAGCAGCTGGCAGATTCGCCATCTGACATAATGGCCGGCAACAATGCAGACTCATACACGTGTCTTGTTCGTTCAGTCTGGCTGGCTTTGGTCAAAATCTACTTTCTTCTCGCCAGGAGAATCGCGATTCTCGATGGAAAGGGGTGGGACTCGATGACCACAGTACAAAGGTTCTTTTTCCAATGCCGCCCTGATCCAAGAGAGATCCGTTCATACATTCATCGAGGTAACAATCCCCAAGCAGTGTACAATTTCAACTCTCGAAAAATTACTGCCGCACGAATAGAATTCTACAGCACTTTATTGGTTCTCCTTGTTTGGGGCATAGTCTTAGGGGCCATTGGTAGCCTGGAAACTACCGTGTAAACGTCCTCGACCTTATGTCCATGTATCAGGAGTAATCTTGTCTACTGAAACTAATCTAACAGTTTAATACAAAATCTCCAGTCCTGATACGATTCATGAGCAATGAAAAGTCCCGTAAAGTCCTCCATAGGTATTAGTAGTGTAAGAAGCTGGCTAATCGATCGAATGCTATACCTCGGCGGGCACTCTCTATACGAGCTGTCGTTGACTGTGGGAAACAAAAGAACCTAAGTCTTCTCTTGTGTTTTGTTCTGAGCTGTAGACCATTTCGAGCCGCCTGGATCCGGAGAGGTCATCTTCATATTTACAGCAACTCAACGTACTTCTATGTCAAGCCGTCAAGAATAAGCCGCGTCTTTATTTCTTTAAGTCGAATCGCAAATTGATGGATCTATGTTAAAGAATGCAATACCACGAAGATTGCCAATCTGGGTCATTGTGCCTGACTGGAAAGCGTGAAACTGTGTAATAATTCCTTCTCTGAGGGGTCAAGGAGTCAGGATGGCCGTACCGCCCTCCGGGAGATGGTGTGTAGTTTTAGGAGGAACAAGTGATATATAGTGACGTGAAGTATCTGATAGAGAATCGGCCGAGCCGCTCCTTGACGTCATCTGTTTCCAGTGTGGAATCAATTTCCAGCATGAATAGTCAGTCACAGACACCATCAGCCCTAGAGCCGATGGCAGTCATCGGAAGCGCCTATTCGATAGAAATACTCTGCCAAGGAAAGAAGTGGACAAGGCTGTTGGCGTATGACTTTAATTGACTGCATAATAACTCCCATGTCTTGTTCGGCTGCGGACGCGCGAATGCGATAGTGTCTTCACGATAAACGAGTCTAATAAATTGAAACTATAAAAACAGTTTAAATACTAAAAAAGTTCAAAAACACTTTGTCTATTAACATAGTATTTATCTTACGACCTGTTATATCATAGTGCGTTCCACGGTCTCTAAGCCTAAGAAATTGAGATGGTTCACACGTCGGTTACTTGTAACACGCAAGATCTATCTAATCACACCCCAAGTCATGCATTTGATACACACCACCATGCATGCAATAGGTTTTCATCTAGGCTTACACACAGCTGTGATATGAAGGAGCTCAAACACCAACCCCACAAACAAGTAAACGCAATCTCAGGACTTCCCCGCAGTAGAATGATTCACGTCAACAATTCTCTTACTTTTGTATACATTAGGAGGGTGTTACACGGGAACTCGGCCATTCTTACCGCTATATCGTTTTCGGGATTGCCTAGTCTGGAAAGCTGAACGAAACGAGGCGGGACTTGTAAGCATGCGGGCGGAACCAAAAGTCTGAACCTGCCTAATTCGGCATCTTGCGGGCGTTTGGGCTTCCACACGAGCCAGCCTTGTCTGACGAGTGAGAGTGGCGAGTAGCAGTCCAACACCAAAGAATCAGTACAAGGCGATCCTATAAGCCACAGCGACGTGCTCCAATGCATCTTTCTGGTCCGTGCCATGCAGCTGTGACGATAAAGAAATGGTACTTTTGTTTCCGTCAGGGACAAATTCGTCTTTGCCGGAATGCCGATGGAAGCCTACTACTGGAAGGTATTATCAAACTGGTCAGCCAAAAATAGAACATGTTGTTCCAAGTACTTCCACGTATATAAGGACTGTTCCCAAGCAACTCCTGTCCTCGTAAACTCTCAAACGCACCAATTCACATCTACTACTATCCACCTCGTCTCATATACCGTTCAAGATGCAGTTCTTCCAGATTGCCAGTTTTATCGCCCTTGCGGGCGCTGCGCTTGCCGCTCCCGCCCCCGAACCTGCTCGCCGTATGTTTTGAATCTATAAACTAACATCTGGGTTTGCTCGAGTACTGACTATGGTGCAGCCTGGGAGAGTTACTCCAGCCACCACGAGCTGAAGATGGCTCAGGACTGAGATGTTCAAGTTATTCAATGTATAGAATACATAGAACGCAATTAAATCGTCAAATTCAACCCACGCTACGGCCGCGGACTGCCCGTGGCCAGATATTACCCGCTGTAGGCAGTACACATTTCGCATGCAGAAAGTCTCTTCTTTCTGATAAATAGCCAAGTCCATGTATTTTTGTCAGAAACAATGACATCATTAAAGTGTACCGGCTCCCCACGGCATAAATTGGTGTGTATGAGCTGCTGGTCAGGCTGTGGTGGCAAGCAGTGGAAGGGTGCAAGAGATGGCAGACACCAATATAGAAGCTACAAGGCTTAATATTGTCCTAGGCTAACAAATCATTCTACCACTATCTAAATATACAAATATATAAATATATATATATCCTTTTTTTGGATTAAATACTGGGCTGGGACTGGCACAGTAACAGCGCTGCCAAATCGCGACATATTCGCCCCAAGCTGTGTCACTGCAACTGCACCGCACAGCTACTTTTGAAGTGGTATTACTATTTCAAAAGTCATCGCGTTTCTTTCAAATCAGTATCTATTAACCTTTCTGAGCGAGGGCCAGGAGGCTATTACAGCAGTACATGGTTTCGTTTCCAGTTGGTACAGGCCACCAACAGCGTGGCTTTGACTCTGGAGAGTCCCAATTTTTCTCACGCATGGGAACATCGTATTACGCACTTTTGCCGCCATTAATATAGCCATTGAGAAGAAATAACGCTGAATTCTGAGAACTTGGATATAAAGCTGATAATAGCAAGTACATGACAGTCGATAAGCGTCTCAGTTGACTCTGTTGTAGGATTTACATCTTGGCGTGCCAGCCATTGTGTTTCCTACCCTATGCTTTCGACTGTGTGCTGGGAGGCTGTTTTGCCTGACGGGTGCCGCTGCGGTGTCCGTACTGTGGTTACTAGTTTTACCGTAGCTGGCTGCTTTAGCCCGGTAATTTTTGAACAGTGAAAATTCTTGACATATGCAATTGTTCAGCTGCAGACGAATGCTTGCCTCGTTCCCGATCTGGTCAGCCAGCCTTGCTTAGACAGAACTCCGTGGCAAGAAAAAGGAGTCGCCCAAGGAAGGGATGGCAATCGGGGCAACCAAAAAGCCACAGGAGCTTAGCCCACAGTGCAAAGCCTATCGGACGCAGATCTTGAACGGGCCTCGGTCTCTATCGGTGCCGCTAGCCCCCATTATCCGAATCACACTATTACCCCTCTTACATGCAACAGAAGTTTGTCTCTGCAATGCGGCTCACCCTGGAACTGAAAGATAATTTATATGAATTACAGACTCTACCAGTTGCTTCAGATTGATTTCTTTAGTTGTAGCATATTAACATTAAAGTGGCACAGCTGATTTGCGTGTCAATCTCAGCCGGAGCAAACTGCCGGCAATTAGACCGAGGCTCCAGTCCAAGCCGCCGGATGGTTGCAAGCCGGAGAGGCTAAAAAAAGTTGGGGTAGCTGGCTACGTCAACAAACCTAGTAAGAAAAGTAGTTGATGCAATTGTTTTCTTATTCTACTTTTGCATCCCTTTTCAATTCAACTTTGCTTGAAAGCCTCCTATTCAGTCTCTTCCTCCGCAATCAGCGGCGTCATGTCCTTTGTCAGCGCACTCCTCAATGGCGAGGCTAACCTTGCCATTGGCTCCCTGCCACTGACGCTCCTCGTCGCGGCGCTGCCGCATTGGTACACCATATACAAGGCCGAGGTGAACAAAGTCCAGGGCGGCTGGTCCAACGAGAACCCGCGCGCGTTTGTCGCCCGCTTGCATGCAAAAGCCGCGACGGGCAAGAAGCTGACAGAGCTCGAGTCCATGATTCTGCGCGGTCAGTCGGCGCAACAGAATGGCTTTGAATGGTGGGCAGTCTGGGCAGCCGCAGTTGTGAGTAGCCGGAACCAGCACCATTCCCAGGAGAAAAAATAATGCTACTCAAAGTATTGAAAGCTAATCGTCTCCTTTTAGCTCCTCGGCACATGGGCCAAGATTCCTCAGGAGGAAATGACGCGATATGCCATCATTCATGTCGCCTGCCGACTTGTTTACAACTACCTCTATGTCACCACATCAAAGCGATCCATGAGCTACCTGCGCACAGCCATCTTCCAGGTCAGCATCTACCCTTCGATTGCAATTTTCTTCAAGGCAGCCACGCTTCTGTAAATATAATTGGTTGTGACGCGCGTTGGAAATTAATAATTGGTTGAAAAGAAGGATATGGGCGACGTGTGACGGCTGGAACGGATTATCGCAGCGAGGCCAAATATGAGCACAACGTTTCTCACTTGGATTACGACGATTTAGATACAATTTGCGAGGTTAATTATTAACTAGTGTTAAATGAGCACCGTTGGGTGGCCTTTTGATCACTCGCCTTGCGCTAGGCAGCACCCTAAGAATTTAAAAAAATCCCTTCTACAATACCATTCGACCGAGATTCTATGCGAGAAGCGCGACTTGTTCCGTCTCCATCTGATGCTTGTATTGCCAACACCAAACTGCCGGCCGCCACCAAATTGGTCTGTCACATGTTAGCTAAAGACAGGGAAGCGTTGAAGAAAGACAAGGAGGCTTAATGCGACTAGAAAAATAGCAGTGACAGAGTGTGACAGAGTGTGACAGAATAATGGTGATAATAAACGTTATATTGTATTGATTTCGTTTTTGGAATCTATTTTAGCATGGACCTGCTGGTTGGGCTGTTGGCAGGCGGACGATTTAGTCGTGGGGAGGGTAGTTCAGCAACACTTACTTCAATAGTTACCCGGTACAATTAACTAACCTGAACTCGAAGCTAGCCGTCTTTCTGCAAAAAAAAACATGCTGTGATTTCTACCTATCGATAAGACTCACGTTGAATCTACAGCAGCTGTCATCTTAGCCAGCTCGGCTAATACATCCCGTGTTTCCTCCAACCCAACCTCGTGGACCAGTCGCACCTCACGGCGCAGGCGCTGAAACGGGGACGTGAATGGAATGCAACCTGGCCCACCTGTCATAGCTCTGTGCGGATCATACAGATTGATAAACGTCTCCCCTGCCGGCCATGAGTTGTCAAAGGCCTCTTCAGGTGGCTGCGGCCCTAGTATGAGAAGTCTCCTTCCTTCAAAGCGCGGGATGTCGATTGGCCAGCCCGCACTGTCGACTCTGAGTGCTGAAGGAGGATCACCCTTTGACCAGTCATGGCTCCCCGCTTTATAAGTGTAGAATTGGAACGGGCAAAGAACAGTCTCAGTCTCGCAGTTCTGTGCTTCACCGCGCAGGAAGGAAAGAACATCTGGTGCATTCCTTGTGCCAGGGATTCCACCTTGTGTGATGAGCTCATCTGCTATTAGCGCGAAAATGGCGCGATTGGTAACGAAGCCATCGACTCGGATATGGAAAGACCGCTGTGTCGTCGGCTGCACAACATGCCAAGTTTGGTCAAAGTCGCCGAAAAGAAGCATGCCCAGAAATTGGCACTCGGACCGAACGATGGCGGATACACTCTGCTGGAGTTCGATATTGGCCATGGTATTTTGCAGCAACTCGCTGTCGCGCGTGAGCAAGATCACCGCAGGGTTTATCCACATGTAGTGCAATTGCAGACACATTCTCCCCGCGGGATCGTGCTCGGCATGGGCGTAAAACACGCTGGGAGGGATTGGCTTCCCGTCAATTGACAGCATGGCCGGCTCGTCGTCGTCGGCTTCCGCGGGCATGTGAGGCAGAATACCATCGGCATAGCGACGCGCGGCTTGGAGAATCAGAGGTAGTTTCTCAAGCAAAACCTCCAGCTTCCGCGGCTCCGCGCCGGCGTCTATTAGCTTGGCCCCGATATAGGCAGCATTTGCCATGCGATTCGCGTCTTTGACGTTATAACGAGCAACGTATCCTGCCAAAACATCCAATCCATCATTCAGCTCCGACACTGTGGCTTCGGAGATTGCATCAACGAGGGCCACTCGGCGGTTGAAGGCCTCTTCGGGGTCGGCTTCATCCACGTGAGGAAGGATCGCTTCACAAAATTCTTCGGCAAGCTCGACGAATGACATTGCAGCGAGCAGCTTTGTATTTGCTATGCGGTCAATTATTTTTCGATTTAATAATCCAGTGCACCCTGTAAGGCGACCAGGACATGCACCAGGTGCGAAAAGCTGGCACGGCCAAGTGCTGCTCGGAAAGCTGGCTAGCTTGGGTGACGAATTGGGTAGCTCGTACAGGACAGAACTTAGGCCACGAAACTGCTTCTAAAACCATGTCGCTTTCAAATCGCCTGCATCACACTATTTTCTCTTGAGTCTTTAGCGCCTCTATGTTTGATTACTTGTGCTCGCTTTCTTGTACGGGTTGGTGTGAGCGAGTCAGTCTCAAATTTGCTTCCCGCTCCATCCAGACTCTACAACGTGTAAATTGAGACATCGGCCATACCCTTTGCTGTAGTAAATATGTAAAATTAAATCAGAAGAACCATGGTATTTTAGCAAAAAAGTTGCCTGTTTGACCAATTGTCGCTCGTCGCTGTGGTGCTGTCCCTGCGAGGTAAAGCGCAGCCAGGAAAACACCACAGTCTTCAACAGCAGAAATTTGAGCATCAGGTTATCGATCCGTGAGAATTCCCGATTCAGCTCTTTTGCTTGCTCTCGAGCCATGACCCAAAACTCCGCAGACCAGGCTGCAGAGCCCTCATCTGTTCCATGTCTGCACCATAGCCCTTGACGGCGAAAAAAGTAAACATGACGCGCAGGTCCTTGCTTAGCAGCAAGACCAGCCGAGCCGCAGGACTGGGTACAGTCGGGATTTTGCTGCCGGTTTTTTCAACATACAGCGAATTCAATTGGTCAAATGCCAGTTCATCACCAGCAAGGGACAGTATTTGGCCGCGATGTGCTCCAGGATCCATGAATGCCTTGGCCGCAAAGATGCCGACATCACGCGTGTCGACCAGCTGGATTGGCTTGGATTTGAGCGTCAATCGCAGCATCTCCGCGTACACCTTGGCCGTGCTGCCCTCAAAGTTTTGCATAAAGGAAACGGGGCGCAGAATGGTCCAGCTCATCTTGGTACCCTTTGCCTTGTCAATGAGGTAGTGCTCAAGGCGGTGCTTGCTTGCAAAGTAGGGAACGTCGGTCGGATTGTCTCCGTTTCTGTCAACCGATGTATACACAAAATGTTCGACGCCAGCGGCCAGTGCCGCATCTACCAGAGCCTTGCCCTGCTTTTCCTCGACCAACGCGGCGCTCTTGCTGTTGCCGGATTGTTGCATGCTAAAGACACCCCAGATTGGCTGCTTGTCTGTCGCCGCCTTGGCAATCTCGAAAACAGCCTCTGTATTATCCAGGGTGCCTTGGAAAAGTGTGATTGTATCTGACAGTTCGGCCAGTTTTTGTGCGGGCGTGGACATTTTATCCCGCGTCAGTGCGAGAATATGAAACATATCGCGGCCATCAGCAATTAAGGCTTGAATAAGAGCGCGACCCTGGTTGCCTGTCGCACCAGTCACCAGCAAGAATTTCTTTTCCATCGTGTCCTTGGCTAGGTGGAATGAGGGAAGCAATCAGGGCGTTCTTTGCTGGACGTCGGCTGGATAGATGAGACGAAGTAGTGACAGACTAAGTCATTTAAGTGAACCCTGTTCTGAAATCAGAAGCATTCCATGTTCTATATCTGCCAAGTATTGTCCGATCGGTCTTGTGTATTGTCCGAGGCCTGGACCACGGACTTGGAGTTCATCCACCTAATGCTTTCAGCTGAAAACGCCACCTACTTGATCGCTCCACGTGGTATTATTGGGCGTGAACTGTTGATTTGCTGCATCTCGAAAAAGAATACTTTTATCAACCCCGGGAGGCTGAGGTTCCCAGGCACCGGCGTGTGGCTGCGTGTCGCTCCCTGCTGTGCCACTATTACGTATGCCCACACACGTTAATCGACGATGGGCCGAGGTCTGCCTGGAGGTATACCATTATTCGTCATGCCCTCGTGGCTCATGATGGAAAATATTTACAAATTTCAGCATGGGAATAAATTGCACGGGAAGCGCCAGTCAACCCCAATACAGCTGCTTCTCTGGGACCGAACATGCCTGTCCATTGCAGGTGCTTGAGGCCCACGCCGTCGCGGCTCAGCTACTAAGCATCATTGCCTCAAAAGTGTAAAGCCACAACCTGGGGTGAATAGTCGCTGCCGAAGAAGAGATAGAAAGTACGCCTTTCAACTGGCATACGTTGCGATTACGCAGAATCAATTAAAACACTTTAGTGGTACAATGGCGACGGGAGAGATTAGACTAGGTGGTTAGAATGGAGGACACGGCGGGTGCTCGCAGGAAGCCTGGTAAAGAAGGGATGGCCCATCACCTCGGGCACCGGTTGGCATGGGGGCGTAGTGATCGCGGAGATACAGTGGAAAAATCAACTAGTATGTTAGGGAGAAATTGACCGTAGCCAGTCTAGATATTTCAGAGGTCTATTGATCAGAAAAACAATGCGTCAAGCGCATGGTCTCTTAACGATACTCACAAGTCAAGGAAACAAACTTTTCGACAAACCGAACTTGATTCCTGAGAAGCAGACTCTGCCCTGGCTTAGAATGAAGACATCTATACAGTTGGTGCTTCGATATTGTATGTTTCCGTAAAGTATTAGGTCACAGCTTGCACTTTGGACCCAGCTGTAAGGCGGATAACCTGAGAATTGTTAGTCTATACCGCTGGGCCGTACAATTCTAGACGGTGTCCGACAATTCTCTTGAATGCGTCCCAACTCGGCCTGAATACCAGTCTCTAGCTACGTCAATAGGCTAACTTGCGCCTTGGGAATTGAAACACAGTGATTCAGCAGCATGATGCCTTCCTCCAATATGACTGGATAGGTTTTGCTATCAAGTCCCAAACTCGACGCTGGGGCGCGAATGGCCCAACAGCCCAACAGCCGCATAAATTTTGAAAGTTCAATACTGTTCTATCATATTTTAATTTCGTTCTTTATTTCGTGTGACTGTCTCTTATGTGTGTGTATTCTTTATATTCAGCTTTCGTGTACTCTGAATACATGGCGGAATTTGTATGCAGAAAAGTTGGCATAGTAGCTTCTTTTGCCCAGCGAATAACTATCCACCTCCCGTACAAGGCTCTTAAAGCGCCTAATATCCTAGCATAATAGATGCAACACCTGCTGAACCGATGGGAAGAAAGAGCATGAGCACGGTGACGGCGGCTCGTTCGGGCATTTGGAGCCCTAGCCGCACTTGGGGAAGGATGACGAAGACGAAGATTGCGGTAAGAACTTGAATAGAGAGAAAATAGATTTAGCAGAAGTCAGTTGATACAATAATGCACTCGGTTACTAGGATTGTTGGCGGGGCGGGGGAGGGTTTGGGGTAAAAGAGGAACAGTAAAGCAGCAAAACTGCCGAGACAACATACCACGGTGATAAAAGTACGTAACTGCGGCGGCTGGAATGATGGACACTAGAGCTGTATCTATATTTTTTTCTTACATTTAGTCTCTCCTCAAACCTATTTTACATTCTGGACAGTTGAGCAACTCAAATGAGATGTCATGTTGTCACTCACAGTAATGCACGCGCGGGTTCGAGGACGCCCACCACTCTTCCCATGCTGCACGCTCTGCCGCAGCCGTCTCGCTGGCAATGTTTTCGGCTAGGTCCCTCTCAACGGTTTTAAGCAGATACGGCCCGACATCGTCGCCGAGAGTCAGGCCATAGCGCTCTGCCGACAGGTCGCGGAGGTCCCAGCCGCGGCCGAGCTTCCAACGGTCAGCTGCCTCGCGGGCAAAGTCGGGCGTTGCGTCGTGGGCATTGATGAGGATATCGAAGAGGTAGGCGCGCACCTCGGCCGGGCTTGCTTCCGGAGGCGGCACCTTGCGAGTTGGTTTATCTGTCTGTTTAAGCTCGTTTGCCATCTTTATCTCCCAAGATTGAGAATGCAAACGGACAAAGAGAAAGGCGTTGGTAGACACAGACGAGAAACTTGCAACGCGGTTCATTCGGCCCTTTCACCGTGGCGGAGCATCATGGTCCGTGTTGGTAAGCTGGCGGCCTCTCTCAATAGCATACAGGAAACCTGAACACAAGGCACTTCTAGTCCGGGAAACACCCGTCGGAGAGTGTCTTTTTTTTAAATAATAATAATAATAATAATTATTATTATAATCTGCTCTCCTGTTGTAGGCCCCTTCTTTTACCTAGTAATTTTGTTTGTATATAATTTCCTTCCGTTGCTGTTGCCTGCTTTGACTTCGTGTAGCGTCGAGGACGTGATGCAAGTGGGAAATCCCCGGGGCGCCGTCGAGGCGGCAACGTCAACTGGATTTTCAGCCTAAAAGGCTAGCAGGCGCACGTCACCCAAACAACCCTGGAAACTACGTGACAATGGAGCTTTCTCCTTCTCACTGACCATGCACCAGCGAATAGGGATAGTAGGTTCAAGGCAGGTTGATAGTAACACTACTTGTATGCGCTAAATATTTGCTGATATTATTTCAACAAAATACAATATAAGAACTGTTTACCCCTCATTCTTACAGAAGCCTAACTACAGGTTAAGCAATCTGTGTCTGCTCAACCTTTTCATCCTCCCTCTTGTTCTCAACCAGCTTACTATTGTCTGAGAGGTCGACATCGGCAGTATCATCACCGAAGAGGCGGTTTATTTCTTCCAGAGAGAGGCCCTTGGTTTCTGGGAAGTAGAAGAAGGTTGGGATGACGAATAAAACACTTCCGACGAGGAAAACAAGATAAAACCTGGAAGAAAGGTTAGAACGGTGTGCCAGTCGAGAACCATGGTATCCGGGTTCTACTCACTTCCACTGAATGTTGGCAAATGCGGTGGGTCCAACTTCGAGATAGATGAGGAGGGACAAAAAGTAACCAGAGATGGATGCAGCCATTCCCTTGGCTCGGATATGTGTTGGGAAAATCTCGGAGACGTAGACGCTACAGGTATGATTAGTCGTAGTGCCAGGTGATGGCGCAATGATACTTACTAAGAGGTCGCGTCGACGTTAAAGGAGAAGAAGAAGATGTGGACAAAAAGAAAGGCAACGCTGGCAATGACAGAGGAGCGGGTAGGGTTCGCCTGGTACTTGCTCAACGCAACACATTCTCCAATAAGGGCAAAAATGTCACCAATCCAACCAATCTGCAATGCGCGAACTCGGCCGATTTTATCAACCGTAAAGGCATTGAAGCAGTTGCCACAGAGAGCAAGGGTAATCCAGCAGGATGCAATGAGAAGCTGCTTTGAGGTACCGAATCCCAGATCCGAGTACAGAAGCGGACCATAGTCTAGTTCCAGTCAGTTTCGCCGGTCTTTGTGACTTGTAGAAGGGATGTAGTGTATCTTACTGTTGATTACGGTGGTTCCTGTTGTTTGGGATGCAAACATGACAACGAATCCAATGATGAGACGCTTGCGATACGACTTCTTGAGAAACATATCCTTCCATGACACTTCGTTTTCCTTGTCAATAATATGCTGCTGCTTGATCTGCTCGAATTCTCTGTAGGCGAAGGCATTCTCTGAGTCATGTTCATCCTTGTGAAGCTTGAGAATAATTTGAAGTGCTTCCTCTGGTTTTCCTTTGGATATCACTGGGACATGTCAGCAAGATGCATGATAAAGTTGGAACCGTCGCATGCATGGAAACTTACTCCATCTGGGTGATTCAGGCAAGAACAATACACCCAACGCCAGAAGCAGAGATGGGATAGCTTGAATGGCAAGCGGCAGCCGCCATTGTGCGCCATTTGCATTGACAAAGAAAAAGCCGAAGCCGACCCAGCTAGACGAGCAATAGCCGACGGTGATGCAAATACCGTGAATACCAACCATCAAACCACGTGAATGAGGCGGTGATATTTCAGACTGATATAGTGGAATCATAACGAGCATCATACCTAAGGTCAAGCAAGAGCCTCCGGTTAGCCAAATAGTTGACGAAGCATAGGGCAAGGGAGCTTGATATGTATTCACTTACCAACACCGAATCCAGAAATGAAGCGCACAAAAATGAACATGCCAAGATTTACGGAGCCAGCTTGCAAGGCTCCACCAAGAGTAGCCAAGACACAGGCCGTGAAAATTGCTTTCTTGCACCCAATTCTATCAATGACCCATGAGGAGATCAAGGCGCCAAAGTATCCACCGGCGGTGTATAGACCATTCATTGCACCTTGAATAGCTGTCTTGTTAGGACGTTGGTCCATGTTAAAGTATGCACTTTCCAGAAGTTAGTAAGCTTGACGCTTGGCTATCCAATTGAGTCTTTGCCAGCATTCATCGCTCTTACTTGAAAGATGGCTGAGCCAAGGTTGTAGAAATGATGCTGGCCGTGTAACCAAAGGCCAAAGAGCCCAAGGCCACAAAGATGACCACAGCAATATTATAGGGGTTCTTTTTCGCCATTTTGACAGGCTTCGGGTTTCCTTTGGAAATGTAAAGACAAGATCAATATGAAATTTTCCGATGCCAAGCAACGATTAGGTGAAATCCCACCGCTTTGCAAAGAATAGGAGGCAGCGACTTTGGCAAATGTCGTGCACGAGTCGTAGATGCGTTCTTATCGTTTGATGACTACACAATTCTCGTCTTTCTTATCTTCTCCATGGGGAAGCAGCTCGATGCAAGACTTATATACGTTTTACTCCAAAACGCCACGGAGCATGAACGTCCCCAGTCCGGGGTGCGTTTCGCGGGGTTGTGGGGAGCAGAACACAGCAAGTTGTGAGCAAAGTTTGTAAAACCTGGCCCTGTCAAGACCAACAAGCCACCAAAAGTCGGGATCCATTTGCCCAAATGGGAAGCCATCATCCGCTTCTCATGCGCTTGTGGAGAAACCCAACAGCCGTGTTCCGACAGCCTCACCCCACTTCAGCCTCAAAAAGCATTTCTGGCGGCGAGAACTTGCCCAAAGAGGCAAGGGAGCGCCGACACTCGGCATTGGGAACCAACATCGCGACGTATTGATGTCATGAGACTGTCGGACAGAGGCAATAATGAGGCTTCGTCAGCTGTACGGTGGATACAAAAACGACATTTTGCGAGTCATCGGGTCGAAATTGAGAAATTTTAAATAATTTGTCGGAGGAGTGGAGTTATGCGAGTTCGGCGGAACCAAAACTTGCCGTCCACTGCAACGATTCTTCATTCATTTCATCTGTACATTTCCACTGAAGTATCTACACCAGATGCCGGATATCAGATTATAGAACAATAAGGCTCAACATGGACGAAAAACCCTCCCCTCAGAGGTTTATACCTGGAGCGCTATCCCGAACAACGGCTGTGGTTTTGGCCGTCTTGGCCGCGGTCATGTATCGGCCGCTCGTTGACTTATACACTCTGCGGCACACGGATCGTACAGAGGCCTTGACTAAATGGTCGAATCACAGCCGGCTGAATAGCCTTAACTGCAAGGTGCACTACGAGACCAACGCCTGTGAGGATCTAAGTATTCATTGGCCGTCCAGTACGGCGTTTATTGCCTGCGGTGACCCTGCTGAGCGTGCGTTGTGGTATCCTCCCTCGCTGGCATATAATGCTTCAGGAAGGTCCGAGGAATCCTTTCGCGAGAAGTTGTTCAAGTATGATATCAAAACGAAAAAGACCACCAGACTTCGCATTGATGGTCTGGAAGGCGACTTTGTCAACCATGGCATTGATGTTTACGAATTTCCGAATGATCCTACCAAGGTTAGTTCTTCTTTAAATTAGACTACTTGGGGCTTATTTATCCTTTTGGGCTGCTTATAACAATTTGGCAGGTTAATATTTTCGCAGTCAATCACCGCCGCAACGGTGATTCCATTCTGATCATGTCCCACACGATTGGAACCGACAGTGCCCAGGTGATAAAAGAGGTCGTTCACCCCGGCATTAAGAATCCCAATGGCGTTGCTGCAAAGGGACCACTGTAAGTAGAATATGTTTCTTGTTTCTGCACGAAAGCCTAACAGGTCAAGTGACTTCTTCATCACCAACGACCACTACTTTGCGCCTGGATTCATGCGAAATCTTGAAGACAAATTTGGGCCCTGGCCATGGGCCACAGATGTACAATACTGCGATGCCAACGGCGAGGTATGTCCCTTACATTCTCCACCTTTACACAAAATCTTTCTTAGTTGACAGGTACATAGGCTCCCACATGTAAACGTGCGTCTCCACGCCAGCCAGGCTTCAATGGGATTGCCATATCCAAGGACAAGCAGCGCCTCTTTGTGGGCGACAGCAAAGTAGCAAAGGCGCATGTATTCAACATTTTACAATCCGGAATGCTGGACTCTGTTGCCACCATTGTATGTATTCACTCCCCAAGTTTTACTGGGATGGACCTAATTGGAATAGGCTCTTGGAGCAGCAGCAGATAATATTCGCATTCTGCCTACGACAGGTGATCCAGTGGTATCAAGTAAGTCCAAATATGTAATTTCATTCTTGCAAACGCCATCTAACAATTCTGTGTCAGTCTTTCCAACTTTGGAAGACCTCCCCCTGTATCTCTCCAATGTTCAGGGCCTTGGCAAGGAGCTTCTGGTACCATCGGCCGCTCTATTGCTCCGAGAAGACCGAGCCTACGAGCCAGAGTTGGTGTACTGGGACGATGGCTCAGCGTTGAGCTACATGACGGTCGCCGTCGTCGATCCATACAACCACGTTTTCATCGGTGGAAGTGTTTTGCAGTTTGGCGGCTTTGCAGTCTGTGATCTCCCCAAAGACGCCTTGAAAGCAGTTTAAAATGGCGAGGATGATGTGCCGCACGACGTACACGAAGCATAGACTAGAGCATACCATGCACTGCATAATAATACAACCTCATCTGGGCACATGTTCGTATGCCCGTTTTCCTGTTGTCATCAGCCTTGAAGCGTGTGGTTTAGAAATTCTCCAGCGGCTTGTCAAAATCTATATCCCAGACACCATCGTCGAGCCACGACGTCCACACCAGGTCATCATCCATACCAACTGGATTGAATGACTCCGCGGGAGGTTCGGTTGAGCTGCTCGGCTGTGTCTGTCTAGTTTCTGATGCCTCAAGAATGGTGACTCTGCGTTTTGAGGAGGAGCTGGTCGTAGTTCCAGCCACCGCAATGCCGATTGCTGCCAGATGGTTAGAATTAAAGTCGCTCGTATTAGGGTAGCAGGAGCTCAATCTTACTGGATTCCGGCCATTGTTTGCCAGATTTCTGGCTATGCGTATTCGACGACCGCAACAACCGCTGGATCATCCTGCGGTCGCTCAGCGCCACAGAGCTGTGGGGGTCAACATTGAACTCTCCTGGGTCTGTATCCTTCACACCCTGATACCTCTGTTCCATGGCGGTCAGAATCCACCCAATACCCCTCCAGTACGTCATCAAGGCCTGGAGTGTCCGCAGGCAGACTTGGTAGTTGGACTGGCAGTAGTGCTTTTCCGCAGCCTGTGCCATGTCTGCCTGCGGCATGGCGATTGTTGGGGGTATCCTCAGCTCGGCTATGAAGATGAGGCCAGCCATCTGGACGGCTTGGTCGATGAATGGATTGGCGAGAATCGACTTGATGTCGACGAGCTCAGCCAGCACAAGGCAGGAGCTGGTAGTTCGGGCCGCTGATAACGAAACTTGACGACTATCTGAGCAAAGCAAATTATCGCCCCGATGATTGTCTCGGCCAAATCTGAGCCCTGGCCGATGCAAAGATATCATAATCTATAGTTTTTGTTAGTATATGATGCAGAAGCCTGCATTACAGCTGCCATGAAACTTACGCTATTGAACCACAGATGGAGCAGCAGAAACGTACCACCCTGCCCAGCGCTGGCATGCGCCCTGAAATTTGGTACATCAAAAGTTAAAAGTGGGTGTAGACTGGTGTAATATGCCATGAGGTCATCTCCATGTGCCAGAAGCTGCCTTCTAGTCTCTGGCGGAATATCCACCGACTTTTCGGATAACTTGCCAATCACTTCGTACACTAGCCCCTGCACCTGGATTACGCGGATCATGGCTGGAAACGGCGAAGGAAGATGCTGGCCATCATGGCATACCGTGATATTACTCGGGGGATGGACATCTATGTCCTCTCGACGAGTGGTTAGTGGCCGCCCAGTTGCAAAGCTGATTATGTGGTCGAGAAAGTTGACAGCCCAGTAAAGAAGGCGTTGGTCCTGGCCATCAACATGGTCATCACTGGTGTGCAATGTGCCTTGCTTTGAAAGTCGTTAGCATGGTGACTCGTGGGGTACGCGACGGGCTGCATAACTCACCTTGTGCATTCCCAAGTCCTCCGCCATTCTCACAGCCATCCCGGTATACATCCACAGACCAGCATCATGACAGGTTGCCATCTCCATCCAGGCTATCATCAAGATGCTCGCAACAACCTCATGACTTGGTAGGTTCAGTAGTGGTACCAGAAGAATCTTGGCCTTGTGTGCGAATGGTTCACCTCTAAGGTAGGCCAGCTGACGATCGAAGATGGGCAAGGGGGAAAATCTTGCGGCCATGGCACACATGCTATTTAATAAAATGCTAGATATCTTCTTCTCCTTGACACTGGCGATGAAGGAATCCCGTGAATGGAAAGGAAAATGGCATCCGTAATACTCGAAAAACGTATCAAGCAGTGGAAAAAGGATGTCGTGAGCAGGCGTCAGATTGTCCTCCGGATCGAACAATATTGGTTCCGAGTCATCTTTCCCAGGTTGGGGATGCATGCCGCTGCCCTGGGAGTAGCTGGATGCAGATTGTTCCACAGGCGGCGCGGGAAGTAGCTCCTGAGGGTCTGAAGTGAATTTGATCTCCGTCATGTACTTTTTGTAGCCTGGAGCAATACCCGTCGGCCCAAACCACCGAAAGAAGGGTATGCGCATGCGTGAAGAGTGAGACGCTTCATTGCCTAGGCCAGTTCTATCTGGCAGACCCGTGGTCGCCAGGTTATCGAAGCCTAGGCTCACGCCGCTCGACACCGACGGCATTGGTAACACTTCAGGTGCCACGACTGCGGCTCGTGTTAGCTGGTAAGTGGCCGCTGGCTCTGGTCGGTATTTTTCACCGTCCTCATATTTAGTGTTTTTTCTCTTTTTACCCTCCGAAAAGCTCGCGGTTTGTACTGGTTTGAAGACAAAGGTTGACGGGCCCGTGAGACTGCGATACGTGCATGTTTTGTTTGCGGAGTGGCAGGCTAAGATGACTGTCAGTTCAATGTGGCTCCAGCACTGTATGTTTCTTGTTTGATTTAATTTCTGATTTAATCTCCCTTTATTTTTAAATTTATTTCTCGGCGCAACTGGACTTGACCAGCGCATCACACAAGTAGAGCGCATACAATCATGTGCAGTGGGAATTCAGTCACGACATACTCATGTTACGTACCTGAGCAAACTGGCTTCACCCCGTTACATTTTTTCTTCTTCGCGCGGCATGCGCTGCAGATCGTTTAGCAGGGCATTCAGGCGGGATTGGGGGCGATTTGCACATACTCACAAGCCACAGGAACTTTGGCTTTGGTGTCCACTGGTGCCTGTGGTGAGGCGACGGGATGCATGGCGCCCTCTCAGAACAGGATGTTGGAGGGAGGTACTGTGTGAGAGTGGCCAATTGTGGAGGTTGAGGCCACCTCGTTGAGAAGCCCGCTGTGTTGAGTGAGATTCAATTGCAGGTCTGGAGTCGGGATTTGGTTTGCGGGGTTGCATGTGAGAAAGTCTGGGCCCTACCAAGTGGAGAGCAGCTCTGGTTCAGTGATTGGCTCCTCCATCTCCATCATATCCACGATTCAATAACTAACTACCTTGTACTACTCTCGATTTGAGTGCTTACTCTTTGTTGATTAGTTTTGGCAGTAGCAAACGTCAGGCTCCAGTTCCGAGCATAGAACACAGAATGTCCGTCATATGGAACCTCCCCGTGAGGCTAATACAACACACTGAGACAACAGGCCAGTCGGCTGAAAGAGGTGTTAGTGCAGTCACTGCCTTTCGCCATTTTAATACAGTGCTGCTTCAACACTAGCGTTCTATTTTGTCAAGATGCCGCCAGCCGTCTCTCATCGCTGGCTTTGCTTGGCTTAGGTTGTCCTAGGGTCAGACATCTATTAAACGTTGGATTACATCGATTAATTCATTGAATACCAAGTCATACAAATATTAAGTTAAATAGCTACCTATCTAACTTAAATTAAATTAAATTGACCTACTATACTTCATTACATTAACATATAAATTTTAACTCCTGCCCGTTCCAGCCCAATAGAATCCTGCAGATATCATTGAGGCTTGTTAAGGTTGTCATTAAGCTGGACGGTCGTACCAGTGAGTAGATATGGGATAGAGGACCGTTTCTAGCCCTCTCAGCCATTCTAGTCATGACAGCTTCGCTGTGCGACTTGCCCGCGACATGAGTGAACGAGAAGCATTGCACTCGAAGAATAGTTTAACCAAAGCCGTTATTATAGTCAGTGCTTTAGATGAATGAACAAGTTCATCATTATTCCTTGATTTTGAAGAAAGAACTACGGTATTGACAACTCGCAATTGGCAGCTTGGCCGACAGCGGCAGCCCGCTGACACGAGAAATCTTAGATGCACTACCCCCAGTCCATCTATTAGCCCCCTACATATATCGTCCGACGGTACGCCCACCACGAACTGAGAAATTCAGACCCTATCTAGTTTCTTGCTTCCATTCATACCGATTGTTTGGGTTTCCCATAATCCCAACGAGATGATAATCAAGGTAGTTGAATGCAATCTTCAAACACTCCAACTGTATATCTTGTCGCGAAGACGAATACGCCATCAGAAAAATTCAAGACAGGTGTAGATTTCTGCCCCAGCCCTAACGAGATGTGGAAATAGCGTGAAGTGTATGCTATAGCTATATGGCTGTCGATTGAATGATCGGACGATCAACCCCATCATACAAACTCAACAGAAACTGTCACTCAACAGAAACTGTCTTGCACCACCGAAGCATTCTCCGAAAAGTCTCGGGTCTAGCCTTGTTGCTACTGACTACTGAGTCCAGATGTCAGAAAATCGATGGCGCCTTCGGTGGAGTATATTTTTTATTCTCTTATTTTTTATGATTGCTTTATTATTTTTGTCATAATACAGTTCCGTTCTTCTTTCTGTAATATCTTTTCTCAGAAGAGTTGAGTTGGTATAGTTTTCCAGTTTGCTTTTGTCCATGACCAGGCGTAGGTATTAGGCAGCAGTAAGCGGTATCTGTCAGACATGCAGTGGGATCAGCTTTTGCACTGTGCAATTGAATGGGTTTCCACATTCATTCCACGGCCGAAACGCTGAGACACGTCCGATGGGCGCCGGATCGATTGAGCCCTCTGTATGACCCACCGCATTCCATCAACCTCCCTCTGTATATAGAGCTATGCAGGCAACAACTGTCTTCAATTGGCATGTTAACTTACCACTCAACTATAGCGATAACTTACACAATCTAAAATACCAAGCATGAACGAAGACCCGTTCACCGTCATTATTGCTGGTGGCGGTCCCGTGGGGCTAACGGCTGCACACGCTTTGTCAAAAGCTGGGATTGATTTTATCCTCCTGGAACGCAAAGAGAATGTCATCATTGACGTCGGAGCTAGCATAATTCTCGGTGCTGAGAGCTTGCGGGTCATGCATCAGTTGGGACTACTCAAAAAACTTCTTGAAAAAGGCTGCGAGCTTCAAACCAAAAAATCCATTACAGTGGACGGGTATGAGTTTAAAAGCACCACATATAAATATGTAAAGGCGAAGTAAGTTGCAATGACCATTTATTTTACTTATTTGCATTGCTGTACGCTAACTCACTACAGTTATGGGACTTCAGTCGTTGCTTTCCACCGAGCCGAACTCCTCCAAGGTCTCTATGACCACCTTCCCATTGAATCCAAAGGCAAAGTGAAAACAGGAAAATCAATTGAGTCGGTTTCCGTGGATGGGAAAGGTGTTCAAGTCGCCTGCGAGGACGGAAGCATTTTTCAAAGGTGCTATGGTACTTGGTGCCGATGGCGTTCACAGCAAAACGCGCCGCCTGATGCGTGGCCACGCCCTGGGAGAGGAACCTCGCAGGGAATGGGACGCAGAAATGCCCTATACATCAACATACAGGTGTATGTGGTGTAGTTTCCCTCTACCAAGTGTATCAGAGCCTGGCGAAGACTATGAAACGCAAGAATATGACCGCTCGATAATTTACTTTACAGGCCACACAAGAGCTTGGCTTTTTGCGTTCGAAAAGTTACCCAAGCCTACCTCTGAAAGAATTGTCTATGCAGAAGAGGATATTCAAGCTTTTTCAAAAAGGTTCTCAAATCTTCCTATCGCAAAGGACCTCAAGGTCAAAGATGTGTTCGCGAACAGAACCACTGCAGGGATGGCCGACCTAGAGGAGGGGCTTGTGAGGCACTGGAGTTGGAAAAGAATTGTGTTAGCAGGAGATTCCTGCCACAAGTTCACTCCAAACGCTGGTTTAGGGTTCCAGAACGGTATACAGGATGTTGTGGCTCTTTGCAACCGGTTGCATAGAGAATTATCGAAGCCCGGTGTTACCAGCTTGGAGACATCAGTTCTAGAAAGAATTTTCAACTCATACCAGCGGTACAGAGTAGCTGCCCTGAAGACCGATGCCATAATCTCAGATTCATTCACACGTCTACATGCCTGGGCAACGACTCCATATTACGTTATGGCAAGATACATTATGGCGCCAGAGTTTTGGGACTATATGATGAATAATTTTGTTCTCCCACGCATTTTCCGGAAAAGACTAGTACTGGACTACATTCATACGAATGAACCTTATCAGGGAAGAATCAGTTGGAAGTACCCAATGAGGATTGAGGACGAATGCGAACAACCAGCTAGCCAACCCACGTGAAGCTTCATTGTAAGCTTGCATCATTAACTCGAATGCAACTGACTACTTAGCTGCCACTATCACTGCTGACGCACTAATAAACAACCTATTTGGTTGGAATAGCCATATATTAATAAATGCCTTGTTGAACGTCTAGTTTAGTAGCAATTTCAACTCAGTCCATAAATTTTATCTGTTTACTTGTCATTTATTTGCATTTTATTTACTTTTTCAAAGTGACCACCAATATAATGAATTAAACGACAATATTGGCCAACTTTATCAATGACTCGGTGGTGTTCAAGAATAAGCAGAGTGAATTGCTACCTCAATTATAAGAGCTTGTAATCTCACCCACCCCACCTTATGGCGAGTTGCTCGATAGTGAACTGTATATAATATTTGATCAACATGGGAGTTTGAACTAGAGCCAGGAAAATTTCTGCACAAACGAGCAACAGCGGGCACATAGCATTGTCCACTCTGGATTTCGGCGTTTGGTAACTTGTGTTTTGTGCTTTTCCAATTGCTTTAACTACAAAGACATTCAAGATATCTGAACCTTTGGCAATTGCTACTAATGCAAAATTAAACCTTAGCTTTGTTTTATGTTAACTTTAAGATTTAATTTAATGCTCACTTAATAAGCGACCAGAAATAACGTAAAAATAGTCATTAGTAAGTAGTATATTAATTATCTTTTTAGGGGTATTTATTAAATAATTTTAAAACTGGATATAGCTAGTTTATTTAGATGGCTTTACAAGAGCAGAATAAAAAGGTAGTTTCTAAATGGGGTTGGTTGGGTTGGTGGCCGGCCACTGTTCAAGTAAAAAGACTTGAAAGTGTAACACACATCAACAAAAAAATACGATCCCGGCCGGACTTGAACCGACAGCCTTTGCTATGTTCGTCGTAGAAGGACGTGAGAGACCCACTAATTTCCTAAACCGGAAAGCAACGCGCTGCCATTGCGCCACGAGACCGCTGGACGGTGGCCGATTATTAAATACTATATAGAGTACAGAGTTGCATATCTCGCAGATTGGTAATGAAACTTTAAAATGTAGGCTATGAAAATGTTTATATATACGCGTTAGTTCTTATCTTTGATTTCTTTAGCTTCTTTAGCTTCTTAATTTTCCCAATTCCATTATAATGCTGTAGAAGGTCAAATACGTTACGCGCTCTAAAATAGGTATAAGGACGAGAGTGCTAAATAATCACTTAACCACAGAGATCCTAAAAAGATCAAGCAATAACCTGCCATGGCAAGGTATCCCTAGCATCCAATATATATACCGTCTCGGCTCCCGACAATGGTGCTCTTTGATGCGTATTTTTATCGCCATGCCGCGATCTGGCCCATTGTAAAGCGCGTCAGAGAGTGGGTGCCCAATCCAAGGCGCAACTGGCAGGCCGAGTCGATCGAGAATCAGCAATGAAAATCTCGTCATCAAAGGTGGTGGTGGTTGATATGGTTATCGCGATAGATATTTAATAATCGCCCACCGTCCAGCGGTCTCGTGGCGCAATGGCAGCGCGTGGAACCCTGTAGCAAATGAAATTGTTATCGTTCAAATGCTCCTCTCCAAGGCCATGCGTCTTGGCAAGCCTTTGGTAAAGTTTCGTCATATGTGGAAGCATTCGTACAGACACGCGCGAGAGATGGTGCCAGTCCCCAGCCAATGGCACACGCTTGTGGTCGTGATAGCACGAAGAAGGGATAGCACGTTCTCTTGCCGGTGCGAACTGATGGAATTGCAAGGTAGAACTCAAAGTCCTCCTTTGAGAATGAAAACCATGCGTAGAGGCTCTCTGTAAATACTTTTCATATTTTGGTTCCTAGCTTGTGGCTACCTGTCGGCCAGCCTCAAACTGTTGGGGCGAAAAGCTTTCTTCCAGGCAGACATAGGCGCTATGACAGCGACTCCTGGTAGTATTCGCACAAGGTCTTTATGCTTAGTTATGCAGACTTACGGCGCTAGAAATCTTTATAAGATAACTGAATCTGGGGGTTGTATAATTAGTTAAGAATTCAGGCCTTATTAAACTTTTAAAAGAGAGGATGCTTCTCGGACTCTGCATCGGGTGGATTTTAGCAGAGGATTTCCAGCACGGCGGCGTTGAGCTCCTGAACGGCCTGTGCCTCTCCAACGCGCTCATGAACTTGAATCATTTCAGCAGTGGCCCTTCATCGGCCACAGATGGCGATGGTAATAACTTGTACTCTTCCTTCCACAATTTCCGTACCATGTCTTTCGCTTTCTGGAGCCGGGGCCGCTGTGCTGGATCAGTCCATGTGTTCGCCAGTACCCCCAACGCGAGACAGGGCTCGGAATTGCCGAAGCATAGTGTACCGCCCTCTCATCCGGCTTTGTATGACTCTCATTTAGTTTATCCCGACCTATATTGATGTTAATCTTGAAGTGCTCGGGGCCGGGGTGGTTCTCTGCAGTGGACTTTCACGCCTCCTGTGGTAGCGCGTTTGTAGCAATGAGCCTCTGTACATGCATTCAGCTTCCAGTTGCCGTACAACGCAATAAAACAGTTGTAATAGCTTCAGTTTATTCAAATTCGAGAGAGACACTGTCACTTTCGGCGGTTACAAGCCTAAGCGTGTTGACAATCAACGCTTCACCCCAACAGTATAGGCATTTACACCGCTAATCAAGGAGGAACTTGACAGCACACATTTCTTTAGGCTGGAGGCTATCAAGTTCTAGTGAGAAATTCAATCCATGTACCATGTAGATTTGTCATTCCACTAGCTGAAGTCTAGAGATAGGGGTTAGCGGCCATAAAAGTCGATTATGTACCATCCTTTACCAGGCATATGTCCGAAACAATAGTTGTGGATAGGTAACCCACCTAAGAGAATACGAATACATTAGTGAGAAGCTAAATAAAAAATAAAATACCATTTAGACAATATATATACCCTGCTGTTACCTACTATTCTTAAACCTATTAGTTCAACAACTTAAGTCACATATTCCCTCCCTTGAGTACTTACATATACTGCCATTCCTTTTTAAATTTTCCTTGATTTTACTCTATCATGAAGGCCACTTCGTTTTTGCCTGTTCTATCTTTGGGTGGCTTGGTCCGGGGACTGGGCATTAACTGCCGCGGAAGCGGGCAATGCGCATTTTGCCATGCTCAGACAAACATCCATGAGATACAGAGAGACTGCATTTCCACTATTCCTGACAACCGCTGGTACAATGACGGAGAACGAATCTGCACTACTGGCTGCAATGATGACCATGCGCAGCAATACAATGTCGGGGTCTTTCTTCAAAACACCCATGGGGCTCCTGGCAGTTCGGTAAAACGCGGTCTCCTGCACACAGGCGCAAAACCAACCTAGGCGTGGGTGACTAGTTAGATGAATTCAACAAGGCATCGACCATATTTAAGTTCAGATCTCCTCCTCAGTTCTTGTGATTGTATGAAAAGAAAAATGGACGTCTTTTAAGGCGTGTTAGCAGCGAGGACTTCGGCAATATCACTGTGCGCGCGATCCTTTCTCGCTTCTATGCTTACTTCCGCCACCGCCCGCAACTGTTACCCTAGATGGTATTCTATAAACACAGAATATACCAACTGATTGAGCAATTGTGCTAGTTGTTCTAATCAATTAATTCTATTCGCCATGGTTTAGGAGCATCCGTCTTGGATCGGCTTCAGAGCGTTACTCACTCTTCTTGTACTGGGCCTCTGCATCCAATAACCCATTGTTGACAACCCCAAAGAGAAAGCGCTGAGTAATAGTAGCATGCACAGTATTAGCCAAAGCCAATTTTCTTGGTTGGATATCCAGCATTGCCCAGTTTTAATAGCTATGATGTTCCACTGAAGTATTTGGTCAAACTGTGCTTGTTCTTACTCAGCCATTGCAGGTTTGTACTGTTTATACTAGATGTATATCTAAGATAGTAACTTAAGCTTGGGTTATCTTAAGTTATCGGGTTATTTATAGGTTTCTACACTGACGCTTGTGCTCATTCCGTAACTCTACACCAATTGAGTACAGAGTAGCTCGGTTTTGAGGGCCGGGAGAAGTTTACTGTCCCTAGTGCAAAATCTCGAGTCAGCAGCAGTTCTGAGCGGACTGACTCGCGAGCGCATGGTTGTGGGCTCGGCTTATTATGGATGTAGGTTCGGGTTAAGTTCTCACATCAAATCGTATTGTGGAGGTTCGGCGTATGGACCACATATCGCTCCGAGACCCCCGGTTTATTATTGGAAACGGAATCTAGTCCATAACTAGACCAGAGTTGCATGCCCCGTCAATATTTCTTTGCGATGCAGAGAGTGGTGCAGGACCCCATGGAAGTTATAGGTGGAGGTAAGGTGGAAATGGAGGGGACTGGAGACGCTGGTGACTTCATCAGCCAGTCACCACTCAGTACCAACTAAATCACTCTTACTCAGCCAACTTGGAAGAGTACAAAACTGCACCGAGAAACAACAGTTCTACTCCACACTGTAAGCTTTTACATAGGCCCGAAATACACTCCAGAGGATCTTAGAAGGGTTTAGGTCGCTACTCAGTTCTCGACCGAGCCTATAGACCAACGAACACTTACATAGTTTTTGTAGTGATTTGAAGTAAAATTTTCTCCTGATTCACACGTTCAACTAGGCCATTTGGACTGTTGATGAAATGCTTGAGAATAGCAGGGCGCAGTAAAAGTACATGTTCCGGCCACTGGGACACCACAACGAATTAAGGGATTCCACTTTGACCTAAGATGGACCTGCTCCATTGAATCGTAGAGGCTGCTGGAACTTTGTTAGCGACACCATCTTATCAGAAGGGTAAATGGTTGCAGAAGAAATTTCATCATGAAGCTCAAATTTAGCCAGCCTTGCCCAGTCTCTCCAATTCGAGGAATTGCTCAGAGAGACGTCGGAAAGTAGGCCCGACTCTACGTATATTTAGCAACGTTGCGCCAATTTTGATTCCAGGCACTACTAGTTTGACTTTACGGCTTTTTACCCGCACACCCATCTCAGAGCTAAAGTAAGAAACGTTCCGATGGTGACCAGCTAAAAGTATGGAGCAGCGCCACTTTTTATGACTAGTCAAACATGCAACCAGGAAATCCTTATCTGAATAGATGTTAGTACGCATTTCGGCATTAACGGGAGTGTCAGAAACCCGGATGCCCCTTGATTTGGTGAGCGTCTGAAATTATGGAACTCATGATTCATGTCAGCCATACATACACAGTGCCAGAGTCGACTGCAATGAGTAAAAGTGGTTAACATCCGATTAGGAAACAAAATGTAATACTTAAAAGTAGCTTATGTACCATGAGTTATGTGGAGATCAAGCTGTCTTATCTAGCCGCACAAGGTTAAAGCATGTTCATTTCAGCCGGACGACTGAGTGCAACAGGTATTCTAAGTCGAGAAAGAAAAGGGGCAAAGAGAACTTTGGAGCTGAGGCGGGCTTTCCTTTACTGACCGAGTGGATACAGAAGCTTGGTCGGGCGTAGCCGTTGCACGAACTTCCTCCCTCCTAATCTGCAAAAGTCGGTAAGACGGTAATAGAATGACTGTCATAGTATTGTGAGTTCTACTTTTCCTCTAGGTGGCAGCTAATTGAGCATAGGTTGCATGATGGACAAGGTAGCATAGCATGCACGAGGTAGTTGATTAGTGTAAACTGAAATCTGTCTTAGCTACCTGTTTACTGTCATCGATTGCAACAGGTGGTGGATGTTCTTCCAAAATGTTCTACTCTTACCACGTGGTCTACTGTGATAGTAACAACACTACGTGTCAGAATACGAAGGAGTTATCGGGACTTTCACAGTTTAATGAAACTTTATAGCGAGCCAAAATAGAACTGCGAGAAGGCTTATTTCTAGGATAGCTTTCTAGTTAAACAGAAAAAGGACGGGAACGCTAATTTTGCTCTCTACCCTTGTACAAAAAGAAATTACTGTATTATCCACCGCTGTGTTATTCACCCCAGTTTTAAGGCTTGGCAATGCAACTAAATACTAAAAGGGGGATATATATTCCTAGCACGAAATAGAAAAATACAAATCATATGTAATTCAGGGTTGCCATGGTTTGCCCGTGGAGAAGTTGTCAACTTACAGAACATTGATATGCATGTAAGATTTTAATGCTAGTTATATTTTTTTTCTATTTTAACGTAATTACCAATCATTGCTAACAGCTATAGAATCGGCTTCTTCAGAATTACGAATAGATATAAATGCGTTTTCCTGGCACTCCCTGGCAGTTTGCATTTCACCTCCACTCAAGTAATTGTCCGTCTCTCTATCGGCTGCCTCTTCAATAGCTTCTTTAGCACAAAAAGCTTCAATTTCATTCTTCTTCTTGGATTTCTTGACATCTTCAAGATGAAGTGGTACACCATTCTTGCAGCTACTTATGTCGTGGAGACTGTATCAGCCCAATTTGGAGCGACGTACCAAAGTCAAGACGTTGTAATCAACGTGAGTTAAGATCTGAGATGGCCTAAATACTACTAGAGAACTTGCAGTTAATCCTTTGGCAGATGGATAAAGTTGCCATTCCCAACAAAGACGATTGTGGTACGGTGAAACGGGATATTGATGGCCTATACAAGGTAATATAGACAGCCCGCTGTGCTCAATATCCACTCAACCGTTGGATACAACGTTGCTCACCATTACACATGCGGTTAGGATTTCACCATTATTGATTCAACGGTCGTCAACACTACCAAGACAGCAAAATGCCGCTCACCTGTTGGCTCGACCTCGCTGGATGGATTATCGGGCGACAACATTCTATATGGCGATAACATTGTCGTGTTTCTTGCGGGGTCTGGGCTTCAGGTGCCAAACACGCTGCTGGGTGGCTCGGCTAAATTTGACGTCTCAATTGATATCGATTCACTCAAGCTTGATGGTGACTTCAGCATCCAGCTCAAGCTGGATTGGATCAAGGACGTGCAAACCCTGGCAACAGACACTTTGACATTCTCTTCTAAGGAAGATGGTCAGCCTCCCTATAACGTCAATATGAAGAAGGAAGGAGTGCAGGCAGAGTCATTTCGCATATGGGCAACGGTCTTTGACGGCAAGGATAGATACTCCAAAAAATACAGCCTTGCTGTGTTCAATCTTAATCTTCTGCTCCTCACAAAGGATGATAGCGGGAACAGTGGAAAACAGAGCTCTACGGCTGGCCCTCGTCAAACAACTAGCACGGCTGTCTCGACCAACTCGTCATCCAATCGTCCATCGCCTACTACTACCAGTACTCGCACTTTTAACGCAGATGACTCTACCACCACGTCTTCAGCAACAGTACCTGCTGCCACCACTTCGCGTAACGTTGGAATGCGTGAGGTACCTAGCCTCGGTTTGCTTGTCGTACTCCTGGTTGTATCTATTTTTCCGTGAGTGGAAGATATCGCTTCCATCGCCTGCCGCACTCTATTCAACAGGGGAATGTCGGCCTTTGATTGGCTGATTCTTTCTGTGTGTAAGGATTGGCTATGACAAGTATGGAAGGATTTGGATGAGTACTAGCTAGCTGTTCTACCCCAGGATCAATACAAGCTGTAACTCTTACATACCAACGGCCCTGTGATATTACACGAACACCTGGCAACATTGTAGTTCCAACAGAAGGAATGACTGAAAGTAGAACTGCCCATATAAATTATTTAGTGTGCTATATGCCGTACTCTATTGACAGGTAGTTGGATTTCAAAGCGTATATCGTATGGGACTGTAAAAGGGAGGTTCAGGTAGCATGTCATTTGAAAGTGCTTGATTAAAAATGAGGTGAACTGTCCTACTCACACCTGAACCACGCCGCAACTTCTCCCGAACAGTGCAATACTGACGTGAATCTCTACATCATGAACTACGTCATTTCTGTTTTCTGGCTAGCCATGGGCTGCCCACGCATAAGCACAGGACTGAGGACAGCGAACCCGCCCGGAAGCAGTCAACCAGAAGCCAGCCAATGCCTGCCTATATTCTACTAGTGTAAAGTATTGATAATTGACTAGCTAACATGAGTAACCATTGATACCCAAAGCACAAAAAACTTGGAAACATTGCCTAATACACCGCCAGACTCGCGATCTGCCGAGACTTGGCTGACTCGCTCCCGTTACGGAGCCCCTTCAGAATGGTTAATTGGGTGTGCTGATCATTATGGAGCTTTCAAAATATTAGCGCTTACAAATATCTGCCTCATGAAAATACTGTTCAGGTCACTGAAGTGGAGATTCTAGTGCTAGCAAGCATATAAGCGCCATTCATCCGTCCTTGACAAGCCGGAAAGCGAGGCGTTTTCAGTAAATTGGTACACGGCATATCACATCGCACCGCAAGAACAAAGTTCTCGTACAGAAAAAAATTTCAATCTAAACGAGCCAACTTCAATCATCTGCGCAATGGCTGACGCTCATTTACCAAATTCACACCCAAGTATCACTCCTGATTGGAGGCCGTTGCCATTTGCTCGCACGCCATTCATCGACAGCATTCAAACAAAACGGGTAGATGAATGCAACAGTACGTTGTATGCAGGATTTGCACCGCCCGACTGGTGCGGCAGTGTTGGTCGAACATTAGCCGTGCATGGAGGCTTTTGCGCGGCTACTATGCTGGCCACTGCACAGAAGTATTCTGAAGAGACAAGAGATGGCAGTAGTCACTCGACACTCGATCCCCTACATATCCACATTGACTACCTGATTCCTGCACCTCAAGGGTCGTTTCATGTCATGATCAAGAAGCTACACTCGGGAAATAGCTCTATGACAGTGCAAACTGAGATTGTTGCACCTGGAACTAATGGCCCAGCCTACTGCTTGGCAGTCATACGATTAGGTAAATTACAAATGCCTCCAGGTGGCAAGAGCATTCAGCCTGTGATTGGAGCTCTGCCAAACCGTGAGAAAGATTGTGTACGTGGAAGCAGCGGAAAATACTACTACGCTAGCCCTCCTACCTCTTCGATTAGGGCCTATGTTCCCAAGGACGGCCCTTCTCACCTGTGGAGTCCATTGTTTGGAGGCCAATGCTCAAGATATCAGTGGGCAAAGCTCGACGATGAGCGGCTCTTTCAGCTAGAGCATATATTGCTGCTGGTGGATCTTGTATATACCCCCTGTCGCTCTAATATGCCTACGCCAATTGCTAATTTTATTATGTACTAGGTTCCTGTTATTCCATTTAATTATGACGATGGTAGTCTTGAAGATGCCATGCTTAAATATAAGATTCCAACTATGGCTTTAACTGTTACCTTTTACGAAAAGGTTACGGATGTTGAGTGGCTATTAACAGTAGCACATATGCAGAGGCTGCATAATGGGCGGTGTGATATGGGTGTGCAAGTTATAAACGACGGCGGTAACATTCTCGCAACATCAACACAAGTTGTAGCTATAATTCCAAGGGTGGAAGAGTCAAGGGAAACTAGAAGCTATCTATAGTGGACGTGGACTGTACGTCAAACTAACTAAATAAAGTGAATCTATGTTTTATTGTTCTAGTCTATAAGAACTATGCTGTGGTGGTTGGCCCAGAAGACACTCAGGGCTTCGGAGCTTATTGCGTCGTCATGAGATAATTTATGGCTATCCCAGCCGTTGTACCAGATTCAACGGCTGCTTGCGCAACTAGTGCTCTGGTCAAATGTTGCATTTGCACAATTACAGTGTAAGGATACGTGGCAATCCCTTATATGGCTACTACTCTGTAAAGCTACCCAGCATAGTGTCAGCTCAATGGCACATATAGTCCAGTGAGCGGGCTCTAAGTTTACCATATAACTATTGCTCTTTTGTCTAGAAGTGCCTTATTTGCATACTAACTTAATACCAGTATAAACTCCCTTGCATCTGAGTAATCCCCAGTGACAGAAATGAGGATATATCCTTAGAAATAAGCTAGGATTACTAGGTAGCTTGCTGTTGGCAATAAGAGCTTTATGACAAGTAGAGTTGTTTACGCGAGCAAGCAAACTTTTACATCACAATGTATTAATAAATTGGCTAAAATTCAGAGTACAACTCTTTTACCCCCTAGTACTACCTTGAGAAAACCGTTGATTTTTCCATGAATAATAATTTTCGCCATCATAGCGCCATGGTTTTATTTCCGAACAAGGGTATTTAGGTGAGGCTTTCGCTCACGCTTGGCTAGTTGGGTGGCATCGGCGGAAGCTTTCCTTAACACCGGCGCGGTTTGGCTGTGACCAACACAGCCCCGTATATAGATGGAGCCAAGAGAAGATCTGCACCTACTACTTGTGCCACGCCCCCACCCCCTCGCTAGAGGGTGCTGACGGTCTAGCCGGCCGAACTA
>FWCC01000556.1:0-23699 GCA_900169235.1 Zarea fungicola
AAAATGGGCCTCTGAGCGGAATTACCTGGACCCACTGTACCTGTTAGTTAGTAGGTACCTGCTACTAGTACCTGGTGCAAAAAAGTTATACCAATCTTTAGCCAGTTATTTATTTCTTTACGTGGGCACAGCTGTACAATATTCTCAAGAACGCAATCTGGATCTGTAACATACGCATCGACGTTCCAGAGCCAGCTTATTTTTTTTTCCAGAACCCTGTTCAATGCACAATATGGCGAGTGAAGCAGCTCACCAATGGTCCCCAAACGATGAAAATCGGCAACTTGGGAGGAAGCTCTCCGAAAACTCTATGGAATATCTGATATTTGTTCTAGATGACAACGTAGAAGGTATCAAGTACCTGAAACGCCTTGAAGCTGTCGGCAAAGAAGCTACTCGCTTGGCTGAGAGCGTCGCCAAAAACTATATTTGGCAACGGGATGAATTCAACCTCGAGATAGTCAACAGGCAAGGTATGAAAAGATTAATAGTCCGTCATATGTGGAGTTAAGCAATCTAATAAAATCAGGCCTGGTATATCTTCGCGGCATCACAGATTACGGAGACTCGGTCGAAGATGAATGGCTCATTGTCTACCTACTTCGCGAGTTCTCCAAAGCCCATCCCGAGCTCCTCATCCGAGTCGCTGACGAAGATGGCGAGTTTCTATTAGTAGAGGCCGCCAATGTACTTCCAAACTGGCTGAGTCCCGAAATAGACCATTGCCGCGTTTGGATCCACGGCGGACACTTGAAAATCATTCCTCTCCAACATCACAGGGTGGAACAGACCCTAGCTAAGACACTCACATTACCAGATGCTGTCAAGTATTTGAAAGAAAATGCCGATTCAATGATACAATCACCGGCAATAGAAGATGAGGCATTCTATAGACTTGAGAAGTACCCAGGACACGCCGAGGCTTCGATGCACTACTCCACTGTCACAATCCCGCGAAGATTGGCGTACGTACTGCATGAGCTCCCCAAAACAATATCGGCAGCAGTAGAGGCTTTTTATCTCAGAGACTCAGCCGCAATGACCAGGATAACTTCCATTTCAGATGAGATTCAACTACCGCCTGAGGACCTCGTCACCGTGAGTGTCAGGTTCAGCCGAGTTTTGTTTGCCCAACTACGCTCGCAGCGTTTCGAAGTGCCACAGAGATGGCAAAGTGCAATGCAAAGTCATGTAAAAAATACATACAGCAAGGATGAATCCGACAAGATCATGCTGGCTTTCGAAGACGGCATGAAGCTCACATGTGGCTACGAGATGCTTGCTATCACGGCGGAAAAACACAAGAGCCGCGCTGTTCGTGAACTTGCCATAGTGCTCGAAGACTTGAAAGAGGATCACAAAGGACGGCTGCCAACAGATGAAGAGATGGCAGAGTGGCAAGATGTCAGACGCAACGATAGCGACACTTGGCTGGACATCAACTACGAGGATTTTGAGCGTGAGCTGGAAGGAAAACGCGAAAGACCAAACGACCGAAACCTAAAGAACTCAGGATTCGGTGATTTTAGGACTCAGGAGGATTTAAGAAAAATTGTATCTCGTTTCGAAGCCTTCCTCAACAACGAGAGCGCTGGCGTAGAAGGTGCTGATATTAACGAAATGGACAATGACGATGATAATACTGATGGCGGCAGCGACATGGATGATTCTGAAGAAGCCAGCGATATGGAAGACAAAGAAGTAAGCTTCGACGAGGAGACCTTCTCAAAAATGATGAAGGAGATGATGGGTTTACCGGTTGACACATCCGCTGCCGAGAATCAAGACCAGAGAAGGTACGCGGCGCGGGAAATGAATGGAGACGATGACGAAACAAATGAGGAGGATGTAAAAACCCTCGCTTTGCAGATGGAGGCGGAACTCAAGGGCCATGGCGTTCTAAGGCTGAATGGCGCGTCGGCACATTCAGGCAGACTTGAGGACACAAGACAACCCGCGGGTCGAAAAGGCAAACGGGCACAAAGTAAAGTAGCTGCGGAAGGCGAAAACACCAATGATGAAGACACCGGTGAAGAGCTCGATATTAACTACAACCTAGCTAAGAATCTTTTGGAGAGCTTCAAAGGCCAAGGTGGATTGGCTGGTCCAGCAGGAAATCTTCTTGGACTAATGGGTGTCCAGCTGCCGAGGGATGAAGATGACGGAAAAGAACAAGAAGCGGAAAGCTCAGTCTCTAAGCCATAGGCTGATCTATTAAAATAATTGTGAAAAAATCTTTATATGCCGTATAAAGGCACAGGCCCGCTCTTGTCGGCCCAAGACCATACAGCTAACAGTGACGTCTGTCATCAATGCAGGCTCAAATGGAAAATACTATGATCAACTCTCATCAAGTTTTACGGTCAATATGAAGCAAACTGAGACTATGGACTCTAGGTTCTCGCTCTTTTGAAAGAAGCAGCTTCCGTGGGTGTCCGCGGCCTCTTGGCCGTCTCATGCTCCTCTAGTAAGTCAAGCTCCCGAATAGATTCAACGAGAGCTTTGCGTGCTTCTAGTTCTCTGGGGTCACTGCCTTCATCGCGTCGAATGTATTCGACACTGATTGCATTGAGCGCATGGTATATTCGGTATAGGCTCAGCCTTACTTGCACGTGTCGCTGGTTTTGAGCCATGCTTTCATAAACATCGTTTGTATCCTCCAGAGTATCTGCCAGACGTGTGCCATAGCCATGTAGCAAATACTTAGACGGTCTCCAGCTGAAGACAGATGATATCAGAGGGTCTCCGAAAACACCCTTTATGCATTCTCGAACCCCCGTAACCATGATAGTAGACGTCCCACCAACAGAACCGACATTATCATCCGGGGAATTTCTTTCATCAGGCGACGAACTCGCATCTTCAGATGCCTTGTCCGAGTCGACTTCTTGAGCTTCGTTGTTACTCGTAAAAGAAACTAAAACATTCGTATCAAGACCAGCGTCTAGTAAGACAAATCGAGGTTCAACGACCGCATCGAGGATATTTGCAAAGCACCGTTGCAGTCGCCTTATACTGTCATAAGAGGCCGTTATTTGGTTGGCTTGTGCATCTTGTATGGCACTGTTAAGCATATCACCAAATGCGTCTGACCATTTTGTAAACGTTTCGCTCGAACTTCGGATGGAGGTACGATGCTGTGCCCAGTTCCATGTTTCCGGTGCGGGTGGCACAATACTTGCAGCGTTTCCGAAGCGAGATGTTGGAGACTGAAGCAATGACATGGCACGAATCATCTGGCCAATTTGAAAGTCAACAACTCTGCGCTCTGCGGTTGGCAATGGCGACGAAAGCGTGGAGATTACAACACCAGGCCGTGCCAGGGTAATGTTGTATGGTGTTTGGTGGAACATTAGTGCGAAACCGTGCTCCAGAAGCCTTGGACAGTAGTTGGAAACTATCTTTGCTCGCGAGCTGTTTCGGCGCTCCCTTTTGACTTCAAAGTCAGCAGCCGCGGAGTTTGGGAAGCTGGAGTCTAATTTTCTTTCGCATAGGCCCGAAAGCCAATGTAGAACAGCTGCTTCGGATCGAATCGAGGCGTATTCACATCTCAAAATACGACGATTTTGTGATGGCGGCAGCGAACACAATATGATGGTGCCATCGTGTATTGTAGCGCGATAGATTTGATGAAGGCCAGGCGAAAGCATTCTCGCGAGATTTCGTACTCGGGCATCTGGGACTGCATTTGATATAATACTTTTCAGTGAGTCTTCAGTAGTTGCGACGTTGACGTTCATGACTTCTTGCTGGTATTGACCGTGCAAGCTCCAAGCCCAAGTATACGTGCAACGGCGGCTACAAGAGAGCTCAGGATACACAAGATGTAAAATTGCGTGTCTATGCTCTCCCAGAAAGTCGTAAGTCATGGCAGATGGTTTTGCCGTCACGTAGAGCAGTCTATTGGTCTAATGGGGTCCGGAACCATTGGTATAGTGCGGTTGAGGGCAAATCTTTCTCGTCTCAATGAAGACTGTGTAACAGCGAGGTCGAAGTAGTCAGAAGAAGTGTCGATTTTCACAAAAAAAAAGGATGCTTGTACATTGACAACCCCCAGCCATAAAGACCAAGCTAGGGAGCAAGGTAGCTGAGAGTAGCTGTAGAAGGCTGAGAAAGACTGGTAGCTGATTTGTGTATTGATATGACAAAATCTGGTTTCCGAAAGACTAGAACGATGGAGGAAGAGCATGGATACAGGTTCACTTCACAATTGGATCTTTCTAAGCCAGTAGATGCGCGCCCATTTGGCTCTTTTGGCCCTCAACAGGTTCTGGTCTAACAGGAATGGGAACCAAGCAACGTTTTGCGGAGCCGAGTGATCAAAAGGACCTGATAGTCACAGTGTGCCGCTTTTTCCGGCCGGTAATAGCTCGAACTTGGACACTCTATGTGGAAATATACAACTTGACTTAGAGCCAAAGGGGAAAGCCCGCCACGCGCTAAGTCGGGGTGTATATAGGCGAAGTCCCAAGTAGAGGGACCTGCAACGGAAAATGACCGATGAGCTGTCAAATGCCAAATGGAACCACTGGAAGAAAGAAGTCACCCTTGTCGCTACTGTGGTAAGGACGGTTATGGGTCGACCGGGAGAGTTGGCTAGACCCGCTCCAATGGAATAGATGTAAGACGAACCAAAGTAGTAAGGGGCGAGGAAGGACGATGGAAAGCTTATCCTTTAGGTACATGACAAATTGAACGGCTGCGTATCTCCAAGAAGGCTTTCCTCGTATCGGTATTATCAGACGATAGCCCGCTTAATGAAGGCACTGCGGGCGGCAATTGTAGGAAGAGCAGGATATTTTGTCATCTCAACGCCGCATTTTTCGGATGATAGGGATGCTATTGGTTTAGAGGAGGGGCCTAAGACTAATCGAAGTTGATTTCAGAGAGCTGCGGGCCGTCCCCGACATGAGTGGCCAGTACGCCATTGGTTCGGGGAAGCGAAGGTACATTGACCCAAGTTACGGATTACGGATCCATCAGGCGGTGTGGTTTCAAGAATGAGGTAGTGGCATATCACCAAGAGCTAGAAGCATGCAGTTAGTTGTACCAGGTTGAAATGCAGATTACGGATGTCGCACGTCTTTCATAAAGAATCCCGTGCGGGTTTGCTCGTGGCTGTCACTGACAGTCAACCCGATTAAATTGGGAGAATTACGAACACACACACACATATATATTCAACGAAAATAAACGAAATAAAAACCCGTGTGCTGATCACTAAACTGACAAGGCGGAAACAAATTCTCGCCGGAAAGCGAGACCAAGCATCGTGGTTAGTGGAGGTAGGGGCGTCGATGCAGTTCCTTGTTTTGACAAACTAAGCGAGCTCCGGCGACTGCCATTGGCCTCAACAAGCGAGAGCAAGCAGCCACTATTCCGCGGCCCAGGGGTTGAAGTGTCCACTGGAACTACCTAACTGTACCCTAAGTACCTACATTAGTAGGTACTTAGTACTAATGGTTCCCACCTAGCAGCTTGACCCGCCTCGCAAAGGTCGTCCCCAGCCAATCGGCCGACGATTGAAGTTGCCTTTCACAGATGGGAAAATTACTATACAAGTATAACTCTTATTAACTGCGGACCAATGCTGGCCTAGCTCGGAAGCCCGGATTCTGGCTTACGACTTTTGCCGTATGACGTGCCGTGGATAGTTATAGCCGTTTCGTCTTGCAACCGACAGTATACGTCATAAGGCATCAAACAAAGAATCATATACATAATAGGTACCTACGAGAGGTTCTTTCCATAACCCGAAAGAGCTAATGGGGCTGAGAGGCTTCGGTCCTGTGACACGTTTTTTCTTTCTTTTTACGGTGTGGACATATTATTTTCTTTCCAATTTCAATTTAATCATTATGATCATATTGTTTCAACTCTGAAACGTCTGTGTACCTAAACATACTGAATGGCAGGTCGCACAATTCCTCTACTGCTCTTTAGTATGATCGGCTCTCATTGCTACATGAGCTGACTGCTTTTCAAAAACATGTATTTCCGTGCTCTGCTCGGCAACGGGGCGTTTAGGTACCCACCCTAACGCTGAAAAAAAAACTGGCCTGTTTCTTTGACTAGCAAAAAAGGACAGCAATAACTACTAAGGAAGATACTCGTCCGCGTGGATCAAAATCACACAGCCCAAGCTCACATCTTTGTGCCAGTTTTATGAATAGTTGCCTAATGCAACATTTCAAGCATTTCATCTTACACTGCCCTGCCTTTCCTCTGTCTTATTTTTTCTTCTTCTTTCTTCTGCTCCACTACTCGTTGCTTGTGGCTACAGTACCTTTTTCCCCTTCAGCCTTGTTCGCACCACTCTTTTGCTGCGGAATCATTCCGTAGAGAGAATTCATATTGTACCGCTTGTAGTCTTCCCACTCCCCCCCGTCGACGACAGACATGCTACAAAATAACTGGTCCATTCCAGCACTATTAGCGAAAGCGCCCAGATTTTACAGATTATATTTCACGTCCAAATGTCTGGGCTTTGCAGCTATTATGTCGAGTAACAGGCTGACCAAGCTGATACGTACCTGGAATATTTCCACCAAGATAACCTTGTCGGGGTTTGAGAGGTTAACCTTGTGCTTCGTATCGACTAGGCCAGCAATTTTCTTAATTATAGCATCCGACTTGAAAACAGTGTGGTTGCGGATATTGTGCCGAATAGCATACTGCATTTATCTTGAATCAGCCACACACGCCTTGTGATCAGTCCACAAATAAACACAAACTTCTTACTGTAAACGGCTGGCCTGCGCTATTGTTTGCCTGTGTAGCCACTATCACAGCCGATGGTGCCTCGCCTGCATCGCCATCACTCACGGGCACAAGCTCAAAATAGGGCGCGAGTACATTTCTGGCTACTCGCTCGATGCCCTTCTCCGTCGTCTTTGCTGTGTCAAAAACGGGTGTAAGACGGTTAATGTATCGACACTTGCGTTGTCTGGGGTCTGGGCATTTTTTGGCATCTTCGCAAATCCTTCTAACCAGTGCATCTGGTTCCACAGGCGTGGTTGTCTTCATGAAGAAGACGCACTCAATGCTCACATTGATTGGGGTAAAAACGCTCTTCATTTCGGGTTTCTTGCGAGGTGCTTTCATGGCTGCAAGTTCCTTTTGGATTGAGGCTTCAATGTCGAGTTCTTCCTCACCCTCTTCAAGGGTCTTATCGTCGTCGTCTGCCGGCTTTGCGATGCCGTACATGCTCTCTCCATACTGCATTGTACACTGTTTAGCTCTCACCCTCTCTGAGATTCGTCAATTATATCATGTAGTAGTGACGTACCTCGTCGCAAAGCTCCTTGAATTCCTTGAAAGCTCGCGTATTCATCCCCCTTGCGTAGGTGACCCAGATACCCTCGTCGCCAACATCCAAGGAATTACCCATCTCAATCCTACTCACCATCTTTGTTTTTTGTTGAGGTGTCTTCCATTTACCAGCAGTACTCCCCTGTAATGATAAGGATTGGTTAGCCAAGTAGTTGATCATGGGGTAGTCTGGCTCAAATCTTCACTCACTTTGCTCTTCTTTGGAGCGGGACCGGCGTCTGAATGGCCATTTTTTCGCTTATTTTGATTGTCATTCATTACGAAGGTGGTATTTCTGCTACCGATTTGTTCGAGTTTACCCAGATGACTGCCGTTTTGGTGCTCTGTTGGAATGACGACGGCGCTTTCAGGATTTTTCAGTCCATACACGGGTGTGGATCCACGACATACCCTGTAGAGCTAAACACTACAAGTACAGCCAGGGAATGAAATGGTTCCATTTAATGCAGTTTTAAACATGAGATACACAATTTTAACAAGAGAATGACTGATAGAATAGTAAAGTCCGGTGACATAACCGACAAGCTTTGCTAAATTTCTATTTTCTCTCTGCATTCGTCCTTGCACTTGCCTCAGCAGTCGTAATTAGGGCAGCTGGAGCATCTTGCTTCGGCATGAAAACTTCCACAAAATGCAGCCGGTCCGCGACGTTGAATGATGAATCATTCAGAAGCTTGTCGAGTTCAGATTTTGTTTTTACAACATGCTTGGAACATGTTTTCGAGCCGCGCATCACATCGACAAGGCCTGTATAATCCCAGCCACTGATGTCATTGTATGCCGCATCCATGCCATGAATATATCTCTCAATAGTGTAGCCATCATTGTTAATGAGGAATCTGTTAACAGTTAGAAAAAGAAATGAGCAGAGAGAAGCCATGGCCTACATGATTGGTTTCAGCCCACGTCTGATCATGGTGCTCAATTCCTGGGCAGTGAGTTGGAACGATCCGTCTCCGACAAACAGGATAGTTCTGCGGTTTTCTCCCATATCCTTTGCCGCTAGACAGGCGCCCTGTGCAGCACCAACTGACCATCCAATACTGCCCCAAAGTACCTGGCTGAGAGCTGTAACCCCGACAGGAAACTTGGAGCTCCAGATACCAAAATTAGCAGTGCCAGTTTCAGTCACAATAATGTCGTCCTTGGCGAAAAAGTCGCCTACACGCGGCCAGAACCAAGCCTGAGTAATGGTAGGAGTGCCATCATTGTTCTCCGACACCGCGTTTTTGACGGTAGGAACATGAGTCACAGAGATCTTACTTGGATCTAAACAATCAACGAGCCTGTGCAAGACTCCCTTCATGCGGGCACCGGGATATGTTGAGTAATGGATGACGCAGTGGTCACTGTGCAGGTCAATTACACGAAGTTTAGATGTGCGATACGAAAACCCCGCGGTATTGAAGTCACTCTGCCAGGTTATATAAGCATTCAAGTTGGCAAATCAGAAGACGACAAGCGAAACATACCTGGAGAGTACCGATCGAGAGAATCAGATCAGAGGATTCGATAATCTCTTTTACACTAGCAGGCTGCGATCCTGCACCAGCATATACACCACCGTAATTTGGATGTTCCTCGCTGATTGCACCTTTGCCCATGGGTGTTACGAAAACAGGCAGCTGGGTCTTGGCGATGAGCTGGTGGACTTCTCCCAATACTCGATGGCGGATTGCACAAGCATCGATAAGAACCACCGGAGATTTTGCAGCATACAGATTTCGGAGAATCACATCGACGACATAGGCTTCCTGCTCAGGATCATTGCTGGGCTCAGAGAGATTAATCGGCTTTTCCAGGCGTTTGCCCTCAACCCTCGCACGCACCATGTCAGTGGGCAACATGATGTACACGGGTCGAGACTTTACGAAGCACTCGCGCAGTGCATGGTCAATTTGAACGGCAATATCGTCTGGATTGTTGAGCTTGGCAATGTTGCAGGAGACGTGTGCGCTCATATTGGCAAAGACGTTAAAGTCTCCATTGCCGAGCGTGTGATGGAGGAGCATACCCTGCTGCTGCGAACGGGTAGATGGACAACCAACAATATGCACAACGGGCACATGCTCAGAGTATGCGCCAGCGAGACCATTTATGGCAGAAAGCTCCCCGACTCCAAAGGTTGTGATGACTGCACCAATGGTCTTGACACGAGCATAACCATCGGCAGCATATGCTGGTACAACAACACGTCAGCAAAGTTCCAGAACACACGGTACTTATTGACCATCTAAATACCTGCATTAAGCTCGTTGACACTACCGACCCAATTCAAGTTGGCATTTGAAAGGTAGTCAAGCGCAACTAAGTTGTAGTCGCCCGGAACGCCGTGGACTGAGCGAACACCAACCTCGTGCAATCGACGAAACAGGTATTCTGCGACATCAATTGGTTTCTTGAGATTTTGCACTCTAATGTCTGCCATTTTGTGGGCTGAAGGGAACTGACAACTAAGTGTAGTTTAGCAGAGGTATGACGCCGCCAACGGTTCGTGGCACGTACAAAAACAGTTAGCAAAAGTGGTAAATAGTAATATTTTCAGCCCGAAAGATGTGTGTTCTTATTTCCCCCAAATCGATGGAAGGGAACAATAAATAGCGAAATGCAAGTAGTCCTAAGGTCTCCGCATCCGGCCTAAGTGGCAATAAATTCTTAGACGCCTCCTCCGGTAGTATCAGCTGGAATGGTGATGCAACCATCAGACGTATATTCCCTGAAGTGGCACCACCAGCTACGCTTATCGCCCCACTGAAGACGGTTTGGCCGGAACTTTTTCTTGAATCTGACATTAGTAGCGGGATGATGAATCCGGAAGATGGAAAGAAAAGGTCCTATTTCTCATCGTATCTATGTACTCTGTAAAATTAATGAGTGAAGAGCTGCGACCAATATGTTACTCCAGCTCCCTCTTCCCAGGCCGGCTGATTGAGTCCATAAAATGGAAACATGCCGTGCCAAATGAAAAACGCCATTATCCAGACAGAAAAGAAGCAGTAGCATACAGTATGATACAATCATATAGAAGAAAATGCTCCTTCAATCGCATCGGCCGTCCTTTGGCCCAGTCTTCCAGCGCTCTAGCCACTTTGAACAGTCAAACACTTGCTTGCCGAGCTTGCGGTTGACGTCATTGTGCGCACCGCAGAGCCACTGGCCAAACTCGTCGCGGCTGCCAACCTTGGGTACCCTTTTGGCAATGTATGACTGGAAATCTTCAGCACACACCCAGCATGGGTATAGTTTCGAGAAGAGGTCGACGAATCGCAGCATATCAGACTGCTGCGTGCGTGACGGGGTATCCGGGTATGTGGCTGCAATGGTATGCAGCAGCGTCCATGAGCTGCGACCGAGCATCTCGACGTCGGGCGGGCAGCTTGATTGTTCGCTCGAGTTTGTGGAATCAGCAGTCGTCGTTGATCCAGACATGGTGGTTGTCTTGTCGCCTCTTATGTTTTGTTTCGCTTGCGCAGCCCATGCAGAGAACGCGGCACCCGAGGTACACGACCGACATCTTTCCGAAGCTAACTTAGTTGACAGATTTTGAGACGCAGGGGACAAGTTACCAAGGGGACGCAGCTGCTTACGGTTTGCCGTCCTTGTCTAGAACCATGCCCTTGGGATACTTCGGTTGTTCCCCAGCCTGTGTGGCAACCACTGGTGAGGCGCCAGTGCTCTCCCTAGATTCCTCCACCATTTCCATTGCCAGGCTTCTGAGGTGGATATTGCGCTGTAAAGAACGATTGTTCCCGAGTTACGAGGATCGTAGACGTAAATCCGAGCGGTGGTGCCTGGCGCAGATTTATAATAGAAACATCTGCCCCACCAGTGACCTTGCTCTAGGCTCTCAGTTTCGGGTGTTGGGCATGACTGAGTTGAAGAATATATATATATATATATATGGATAGTGATTTCAAGACAACATGTTTAATTTTAAAACAACAACCAAGCGTTTGTTTGCTATGGCTTCACAACAGGAACAAAACCAGACGCCAGTGAACTGCTCAAATTTCAAGAAAGTCATAGCCCCACAAGGGTTGTCCATAGTAAGCCAGATTGCATTCCATCCTTTCAGCTAGTTTGGAGATCAAATCATGTTTCTTCTTTTCGTACTCTATCGCCGATCGGCACTCGAGACGTCACTCACTTTCTTGCTATAATCAGAGCCCCGGTACTCACGCCAATCACAGCCCAATGACAAGCGAAAATTCAAGCCCAGATCCCCCACCGGTCCCTGTTCTGCTTCTCAAGACCAGATCAACACCAGGCGATTCTTATCATGACAAGCTCACAGCAGCTCAATTACCAAACGGACGGTGCCTATCTCCAGAATTTGTACCAGTAATGCGACACAAGTTTCACGACAGAGGCCTCTCCCTGCTGCGCAACTTGCTATCCAAACGCATGATTAGCCGAAGTCCAGATGCCTCCTTCGGGGGCCTCATCTTCACATCGCAGCGCGCCGTTGAAGCCTTCGCCTTCGCTATAAACGAGGCAAAGCTGTCGAATCAGAAAGTATCGCCATGGTCACACCTGAATGACATCCCAGTCTACAGCGTAGGACCAGCTACGACACGCGCGCTGAGCGCCATCGTGCAGAACTTGCCGTTGCAAGTCTTCGGCGAGCATACTGGCAATGGCGAGGCCCTGGCGCACTTTATGCTTGACCACTATAACACATGGTACAAAGATAGGTCAATAAAACCGCCGCTTCTGTTCCTCGTTGGCGAGCAGCGCCGGGATATTATTCCTAGGATGCTCATGGACCAATCACTGCCATCTGATCGCAGGATCGAGGTGGTGGAAGAGGTCGTATACTGTACAGGAGTCATGGAGTCCTTTCCTGACGACTTTAATAGTGCCGTTACGACCGCTAAACTGATAGAGCGACCATCGTCTCGGCTACCGTCGCTCTGGGTTGTCGTCTTTTCACCCACTGGCTGTGAAAGCATGTTGCACGGATTGTGCATGCTAGATGACGCACGCAAGGCCATCTCTAGTAACAGAGACAACAAAACATTTATTGCTACGATAGGTCCTACCACTCGAGACTTTCTGATTGATACCTTCGGCTTTTATCCAGACGTATGCGCAGCAAAGCCAAACCCAGAAGGAATATTAGAAGGCATAACTGAGTTTGAAGCAAAGATAGCTTCGATATGAATTCCACGAGGACTTCTTTTTATATGATGATAATTTCGTTTGTAAATAAAACGATTAAAGAGCAGGGTAAAGAGTAGAGTGAAGAGTAGAGTGAAGAGTAGAGTGAAGAGTAGAGTGAAGAGTAGAGTAACGAACAGAGTGAAAAAAAGATTCATCATGCCACTTACGACTCTCAAGCATTGCTGCCTAAATCCGCCGACCCTCAAAAAATAATAGAGGAAAACTCCGATAAATACGCGAGACGCCTGACACCAGCAAAATATATGTCTTATCCAGAAACCTCAACCACAGAAACACCATCAGGATATTTCCATTGTAAATCCCATCTCCTGTACTTCTTAAGCACCCAAAACCCAGAGCTCAACACCTAAAACGCTAAATTTATGCCCAGCATCACTCAGAGGCTCATTGCCAAACGTCTCGCACATGGAACTATGGCCCACATCGAGGGAATCGTCCAACCACAGCCCGTAGTGCCCACCGCCAGAGCCAACACTCAAGAAACCCGTTTCGCAGTTGATGTAGAAGTCATTAAGACCACTGTACGGAAAGGCTTTGAAACGAATCGTCTCAAGGGAACCTGGTGTCGAAGCCCCGTCTCTATGGGCAGATGGGTTCGCCGCGAGTGTTGTGCTGCGCGTTAGGTTTGTTGTGTCGGCTGACGGTGGGAGAGGCAGTGACGCTAGCATCGATACGCGCCAGAGGAAGCACTCGCCGTTCCCAAAGTACGATGGTGCTGGGTGGGGAAATTCGGAAAGATATGCGCCAAAGGTCTACTTTGTCAGTAAGTACAGTTGTACTGCCGGTTTTATACTACAACCGCAAAAGCACGAAGAGTTAAATGAGAAGGAAGACTTACCCCGCCTTCTTGATCTTGCACAACAAGCACAAATCCCACTCGTCTCCCCTCATATGCCCTGCACTTCTGATACAACGTGCTTAGGCTCGAGCCATCCTGCTCCAGGCTGTAGATCAGGTTCCAGTCCTCAACGATTCGCAGCCGCTCCGGGACCATGCTACGGATTTCTTCAGCGATAGAAGTATTCAGTAACCGTGAGCTAGCCGGAGTATTCTGTTTGTAGCCGTGCAAAACGATGGGATCGAGCGGCGGTGGGCGGAACGGGCTCGCCGTATGCCGTGGTGGGTTGAAGACGGCGCTTATGCCTTCCTTGCTGTAGCGTTGGCCGTCCTCATCTTGGTTTTGGTTGACATCTGTATCTTCGCTCGAGAAACGCCGTATTAAACTGAACATATTGGATATTGATTATGTAGCGGATGGGAGGAGGACAAGCTCTTGTGGCGTCTTTTGTCTTGTTTTCGGGTTTAATCTCGAGCACTGTGGTCTTTTTCGTCAGCAGTTCTTGTCGCAAACGATTCAATACAGAGCGCGCCAGTCCCTTCTAGTACGTGCTGCCTGTGATTGCCCTTGCTGGAGCTTTGCAGTGCAACTTGCCAACGAGTACCTCTCGTATGCAAGTAAGAAAATATACCAGCCAGCGTTGTCAAGAAACTGAGCTCCGTTGTCAATTGGTTCGGAAGTCTTGTATGGCTGGTTGTCGCAAAGGTGGGGCGCTGGGTCAGATCTGTCCGTGAAGTGGGTTCAGGAAAACAGTTGATCTCCTCTTGGGACTTTGGCGGATCACTGTTAGCAACGGGAAATTATTGCATGAAATGTTACGCAAAATTGATTAAGGCAACAAACTTTTATCAAAGCCCCAAAGTATTATAAATGGAAAATAGAGACAGCCGTAGCCACTGAATTGAGCGCATACCAAACGCTTAAACTATAAACTGGACAGAGCACAGCCACAAGCTTTGTTTTCAAGCTCGCGTGTGGCACTCTGTAATTCATCCAAATTGGTGTATATACCCTTCTCACGTCACCCTCCTGAAATCATCGAACAGAATGTGAATCTCGTGACATGTAACACTCGATTTATACACTCGAGTTGCAAATGCAGAGAGGCCCAAGGTCCAGCCTGATGGGCCAAGCTATTCTCGCTTCAAGCATGCAAAAGTGCGTCCCGCGAAAAGCAAAGCACCTTGTCCCTTGCAGTAAACCAATTTCATCGCATGATCTCCTGGTAGATGAGCTGCTTGAGCTGCTCCTTGCTCAAATTGTCCTTGTGCTTGTCAAAGTCAAAAAACTCCTCAGGAATCGGAGGTGCAGTTGGTTCGTCCTCAGGGTCATGGTATGGCTCGAGGTAGGGGTGTTTGAGTGCCTCCTCAACGGTGATTCGCTTCACAGGGTTGAAGGCAAGAAGCTTCTCCAGAAGGTCAAGCGCCAGATCAGACGTCTTGGGGAAGAGCGTACGGAAAGGGACTTTCTTCTTGAACGGCAGAGAACGGATGTATTCTCGCGCGCGGCGGGACTTAATGCCATAGTAGTCTTCCATGGTGGGGGTGCCCAGAACGTCAAGAATGAGAGTCAACTGATGGTGATCTTCGAGAAAATTAGTATTGGAAGGCCAACATCTGCTGAAATGACAACGTACAGTCCTTGCCAGGGAACAGAGGCTTTCCGCTTAACATCTCGGCGAGAATACAGCCGACAGACCACACATCAATAGCTTTGGTGTATTCCTTGAAGGTCAACATAATTTCTGGTGCGCGATACCAACGAGTAGCGACATATTCAGTCATGAATCCAGAGTTATCCTCTTGAGAGGCGGCAGATCTGGCGAGGCCAAAATCGCAGACCTTGAGATCGCAATTGGCATTCAGCAGCAGGTTCGATGGCTTCAGATCTCGATGGAGTACATTAGCAGAATGCATAGCCTTAAGAGCACGCAGGGTCTGGTAGATAAAGTATTGGCAATGGTCGTCAGAGAGATCTTGAGTGCGAATAACTCGGTGCATGTCAGTTTCCATGAGCTCCTAAAATATAGTTAATGAGCGCTCTGATGTGCAGCTTGAGAGAGTTCCCTGCGCAATGAAGTACGGATGCCTGGTCGCCGTGCTGGACTAAGCTTACTTGAATGAGATAGACCTCGTTGAACGAGTCGTAGCCTCGCGGCTTCTGGATATCAAGAATGGAAATTATATTTTCGTGGTTGAAGTATCGGAGGAGCTTCATCTCGCGGAGAGTTCGGAGGCAAAACATGGAGTGGTCGAATGGCGTAATCTTCTTGATGGCCACTTTTTGGCCTGATGGTTTGTGGATGGCGGAGCTGGCGGTAACGGCCTTGTTAGCAGCGACAGCTCTTGGCGGGCGACAGAAACTCACCAAACAACACCATAGGCACCTTCGCCGACGACATCCTGAATATCGTACTGCTCGCTGACGTTGAAAGAAATTTTGCGCGACGCCGACGCGTTATTGGGCGGGTTTGCGCGGGACATGATCAATGGCGGGGTAGCGCAATCGTAAACGAGCTCGCTCGGGCTATGGAAAAGCTGCCCAGGTTTTTGAACCCAAATACACGGTTGAAAATTATCGAAATAAAGTGCAGCAGTTCAATTCACCCTAGCGCAGAAGGAAGCCAAGACAACCGGGAGTTTGGCTGTGGCAGATCGAAAACTGGATGGAAACGCCAGAACCAGATTGCGCAAGTTTGGGATGAGAGAAAGGTGAAGTCTGTAGAGGGGCACTGTTATGAGATGAATGGGCCGCAAGTTCCCCGCTCGGGCCTCGTTTTGTGGAGGGATGCAGTTCTTCCTCTGCACCAAGATATCAACCGACTCGTATACAATAGTTGAATTGCCCCCGAAAGACCTTTCTTGTGCGATAGTTGAGATGACGGCAAAATTAGAGTTTTGTCTTTCACGATGGAAGCTTTGCTTAGACCTTTTGTTTTTGCCCCCCACCTGCCTTTGGGGTGAGTATCAGACACGTAACCGGTGTATTTACTTGACCCGCTCGCAGCGAGAACAATCTGTGGCGCTGGCGGCTACACGATGTGTTAGAAACAACGAACAGCAGGTGAGTAGAAGCACTAATGAGCGATGAAAAGCGAACAGAGCACGACCGAGGTGGGTGGGAATTGACATCCATTTTGTAAGCCAGCAAGGTCGCGCTAGCGGGGAGCTCTCCAGAGCAAATTGGCCAGGGGTCTCCATAGTCCAGGCACAGAACACACAGCGTTACCTGAATCGAAGGTGTGCCTATTAGTTACATGTACGGAGCACCTACCTAGGTAGTTACCGCCAACGCCTCTGGATTGAGCCCAGTACCCAGACCAGGCCCGTCCCGCTCCCTGTTCTGGCACCCATTCTTCATGCCTGTGATTGTGGCAGCAGAAAGCGCTGGGCCAGTCTCGCCAAGGTCGGCTTAATGGCGGTGGACCCCGGTAGACAAGGACAAGCTTGTAAGCACTGAGGCACGCTCAAAAACAAAAACTTTCTGGTATCCGAAACACGGGTCTCTGTTTGAGGGGTGCAAAAGTGGCTAGGAAGTACTGGTAGTGCCATGAAACGACGCTGTCTACTGATAGGTACCTAGCCTTTGACCAACGAACATGCCATGTACCACTACTCAGCTGGGCGTCCACCAGGCGCCATGGCAGCCTCGGGGCGAACGAGTAGCAAAGCACAATCCAGTCGCAGAGGAGAGAGACAGCCAAACATAGGAAAGACGGGGAGTACAGGGAGGGAACCAGAGTCAAATATGCCAGGCATGGCTCGCTAGACGTGATGCAGTAGGTAGCCGATTTCAATGCGCGACGAGCTGTAGGAGTGACTGAAATGCTTGACCGCCCTGCACTTGAGATAAAGTCGCCGAATCGATAATAGTAATTAGGGGCTCCTCAAATAAGAGTCGGAAGCAATAATCAGAGAAAAACACAAACAAAAGCAAGGGTTCTATTTGAGGGATATGGAGAAAATACACACAAATGCGATGAAAGGCGAGTGGCAGCAAGTGTATCCATTTACTTACTCGTGGAGTCGTGTCTGGCCTGCTTGACCAGCCCACCCTGGCTCGTCACAGCGAATGCGGCAGGCTGATGCGGGGCTGTTTGGCCACCAGTTTGCTCTGACACAGGCTAACTACTAAATAATAAAGATGTATGTACTCCGTTATTTAGTAGTGGCACCTCAAAACGGCAACGTATCAGTTCTCAGAAAAAATCACAGCGTCTAAGTGCTGGGAGACTCCCCTATCTAGTACGGAGTGCATGGGAAGCGAAGAAAAAAAGGCGACCGAGAGTTTCCTCTTTCATCCCATGTCCCAGCTCGCGTGTCTGGTCATGCTGAGACAAGGTGCAGATTCTTTGATTCTCCATCGTCTTATGGCTCAAATGATAGTCCGCTGGTCGCTTGACTGGCAATAAGTCAATGCGCCAGTCGAGAAGCATGCCTTCAAGAAAGGCCGTGTGGAGTATCGTTCAAGCAAGCTATTGACTATTTCTTCTAACTATAATGCAAAGGAAAAATCATCTATCCTGGTTCATAAATATCGATTTACTATTTTTGGTGAAAATAAAAAGTATCATGCCATGCTGAAAGGAGCAGCAAGCAAGCAGTATTGTATCGCCCGGCGAGACTCGGTTGCTCAACAAAGTTCGCTCGCTTTTTTTTTTGCTCCCAGCTACCCCTTGCTACATAACTAGGTCCCCGCTTGACCATGGCGGCAAGGCTGCCCACATCGCGTGTTACAGAGACAGGGCTCCGTACGTTTCAACAAATTTTGGGTAGCTGTATGTAGAAACGCACACCCGAAACCAATCACTACACTGTCACATACTCACGCTCTTTACACTTATATAGGTAGATTAAATCTGCAACATACTTACTTTATTAATTACCAAGTACGGGGTAGGGCAGTTATGTCGAAATTGTGCCCTTTCACTCAGTGTCTAGCCTCATAACCTGTTGGTTGCATTGTTCCGCAAAAGCTCCACCTGCCAAGCCACCAAAGTTTAGATGGGCGCGTAACTAGTCGAGCAGTTGATTGGTCGGCAGGGAACAACTTCTCTAGTATCCACGACCGATATTTAAAACCTGTGTTCTATGCAGAGATAGCGTTATTGCTAGCAACTGAACAAGAATGTAGCGCTATCTATAATGTGGCTCTCGGCTGAGGTTAGAAACATGATGCTGCTGCATACAGGCATTCACCCGGTCTAAGTGAGAACTCAGGATGCAGCATATTGTATCCATTGTCATCCAACAACAAAATATATTGATCACGTTAATTAAAAAGGAATTGAATTCATCTAATATGTGCTCTTTTGTCCTTCATTCACATTCAGCAGAAATACATGATGCGCCTTCTTGCTACCCCATCATTGATCATGTTGCTCTTTGATTCTACAACTGGACCACCTGCCGCAAATCAGTTCTTGTCTGACTGCAATGGCTACGTAACACACTTTGCCGTTCATATTACTGCACAACCTAATGAAGGAAATTGTTAGTAGAAATGCTTCAAGAAACGGCTCTTAGTTAATTCGAAAGGCATACCTTCTCACGCAGAATGCCCAGCCACTGAGCAGCGCTTAAGCTCTGATCCGCGCGGTCCTCCACCAGTAGGGTTTGTGCCCACAGCTTCAGACTGGGCTCACCATCCTCGCGAACAATGTAGAGGTGAGGTACTGTAATGCTGCCGACACCCAGAGCCCGATGATCCCTGCTCTTTTGGACAACGGCGCGCACTCTCTCGTTGAAGTCTCCGTCCATTTCTGGCACGCGGCCCTTACCAACGTGAATGTGGGCACGGTCCTCGACACCAAATACATCGGCAACAAGCTGTGGAACGGCATCGCGACCAACCCACAAGAATTGTGTTTGGCCATCGTCAATCAGGTACAGGCCGTGTGGAGCAAGTCTCTCCGAAGTGAGGTTCTGAGGAGGCGGCAGCACAATCTGTCCGCTTTCTCCATCAGGCATACCGGCATTGTCGGGCATGTCATGCAGTGAGTAAAGGCGGGGGTAGATGTAGCGCATCAACAAAGGCACGGGAAGAGTGGAGAGGAGACAGAGAGAGGCCGATCGCATATCGGTAGGGATCTGTGCCGATTTTCGAAGACCAACGTTCTTCATTAGGCCAAGGAAAAGGATGGGCAGGCCGCGTAGGTTGGCAGGGAACTGAAGACCACCGCCCATGCTGCCACCCGCGAGTTCCTTTCTGAAAGTCTGTAGAAGTTCGGTGACCTTTGCCTGCAGTGCATCACGAGCCGCCTCGAGACCGCTGCTGAGCACTCTCTCAACAGCCTTGTGGGTGAAATACGTTGTAATGGCACACTGGTCGGCAGAAGCGTAAACATCTGACAAGTTAGTGGTCGTGGGCAAAGCAAGAGTCATGACACGAATGCGACGCTCGCCATTACAAGTCGTGTGCAGAATAGCAGCCTGGAAGCAGACGACGTTCTTTGTCAAGTTCTCATCAACAGCAACCTCAACAACGTAGCACTGGTCGCGCGGGAATGCAGGGAACGAGCACAAATCCGAGCTCCGGTTAAAAAAGTTGCCGTAAAACGTGTTCATACGCAGACCGGTGGTGGCACGGACGCGAAGAACAGCCTCCAAGCCAATCTCCGCAGACAGGTAGTCGCTGAATTCAGAAGCAAACTTGAGAGCATCTTCAGGCCGTGAAGCGTGCCAGCCCGGATAGAACCAAGTCTGACCACCCGTGTATCTGGGTAGATTGCTGAGGGAGGCAACGTCCTGGTACTGAGAGGAGAACAAGAACATGTCGACGGAGACTTGGTTCTTGGAGCATTCAACCGCAAAACTTTTGTAGAAGCTGTTGCCAGTTTGGAGAAGCGAGCCCTCTTTGGAAGTGCCAAGTGCCTTCTTATCCTCACGCATCTCGAGCTTACCAGCACCCATGTTGGGCAGTGAAGCTGTCAAGACGACAATCTTGCCACCGAGAGAAGAAATGAGCTTATGACCAGCCCGGAGAGCCGGGCCCATACAAGAGCCATTGTTCTGATTATTCTGGAACATTTCTGGCAGCTTCTGTAGAAACCTTTCAACACTCTGGCGAGACTCTGACAGAGGAACAAGCAGATCGTGAGGGACCGGTAAGAAAGGCTCCTCCAGATCACTTACAACCAGCATGTTCGTTTCTGCGTTTTCGTCCTCGTCCTTAGGGATGGAGAAGTAGTGGAGGCTCGAGTCAACGGCCATGAAGCCGATGCGAGTGCGTCTGTCTGCATTAGGGATGCGGTTGAGGCTGTCGAGGATAGTACGCGCACTGGTGGCCAGAAGACCACTGGAAATAGCAGCATAGCTGACATCAAATAGAAACAGGTAGACCAAAGGCTGGGGCGGTCGAACCATATATTCTTGAGGGGCGACAAATTCGACGACAGCGTGGTTCAATTCCGGTCGCAGCCATCGGTCAACTGTCTTTTGAGCAGCCGAGTCCCAATCAAAAGCCTGGGGAACATCGTTGGTCAGGTTGCACATGTTGCAGCGCCATCGGTGACCGTGGTCCATGAAGGTAACATATGGATTTATGTAGGTTCTGCACCGGCGGCAACGAGATATAACCTGGTCCTGAACAACAGGTACGTTGTCCTCGTCATCATGAAGCGATCCATACGGCTGAATAACAAGTGAAAGTGGCAATTTCGACTTTTTCAACAGTGAGTTGGTCGTGGGGACTGAGTTGAGAGTTGACCGGATGTATTTTGGCGGGCAGTTGGCCGTCTCGGAGCGAGTGACACTGGACTTGGAAAACAACTGGTGTTAGCATCAAAAGCGGCTAGTTAGTACAGCAATGGCTTACGTTGGGGGGAAGATTGATCGGGGGCGGTGGCAGATCAATCTCCGCGACGTTGAAAGGCTGGTTCAGAAGGTCCGAGGGGTAGAGCTGGTTGAGTGCCGCTTGGCGAGCCTGGGCAATTGGTACCGTATTTGGTTGCTGGGTGCCCATGTTCATGCCGGCCATACCTTGGGTGATACCAGTGATGCCTTGTCCGCTAGCTTGAGCAGTCTGGTCAGGAGCCGGATAGCTACCATAGCCCTGTTGCGGCGCGACAGCCTGCGGCGCGCCGTAGGCCTGATCATATTGATATCCGCCAGCTGGCTGCTGTGGCTGCTGTTGCTGGTCGGGTTGAGGGTATCCGCCAAATTGAGCTGCGGGAGGTGCACCACCTTGCATCTGGCCGCCTACTGCGGCATTGGCGCCGGTGGCGACTTCAAAGGCGCCAGCTGCATATCCACGCTTCTTCTTCTTGGGCGCGCCGACAGCAGCCCCAGCGTCGTCGAACGAAGGGGCGGCAGAATGTTGATCTTGCGGCTGGTCCTGGAACTGATCATGACCATAGCCTTGGGGAGCTGACATGATGGGAGGGAGGTCTTCGGGGTCGCCCCTCTATTTAGAATCGCGACGAGGATGAGAAGGCGGTGGCGAGCAGGCTCGCAATGGTCCGTCAAGAACTTACTCCTTGCGCGATGAGGGTAAGAGGTAGAAAAAGTAATAGAATATAGATCTATGGCCAAGAGCACGCGTTGCTAAATAGAAGGGGACAGATCAGTGGCGAGAGCGAAGGCAGCAACGCAAGCAAGATGCAAGAATGGCTCGGCTTTGGTGTGGTGGCGGGACGTGCGTGGGAGCTGTCCTGTTGTGGTGTCCTTTTCCCAATGAAGACGAGCCCCAGAAGTGGGGTCCAGGCTTCCCTAGGTAGACTTGAGCTAGTTATTCGAGCTTTTAAAAGCAATGAACCTCAAGTAGCCGTATGTTGAAAGTAGGAATGTTGAATATTAAAATTTGTACATTATTGCAACATTTAATAAAACATGATACTATATATTTAATAAGCTGCTTGTTATAAAAAAAAAAAAAAAAAGGACGTACATGAGAACGAACTGAGCGTCCTGGTACGGAGATTGGAATGTCATTGGCTTTATGGGGACCGCTGCGCAGATAGACCCAATCGGAACCGGCCTTACTTTTCACCCACCCACTTGCCATGACTATGCACCAGGCTCGAAACCACTTCAAGACTCAAAAGAACACTGATTAGTCCGTTAGGTGATAACTACTTAGTAGTTGCTGAAGAACTATGCGCTGTAGACATAGATAGTAAGACTATGATGTGTGGCTTTGCCTTCTTGGGCGCTTCCTACAATGATCAGGGCGCCGCTAACGCTTCCACTCTCGCGCGTGGCGAAATATATGAAATTTGTTAATATGATTCACAGTTGACGGAAGCTTGACACAGTTCCGGAAGAGGCAGATTCGTAGATCAAGACTTAAAATGCTGTCTATCCACGTTTTGGCGAGCAACTCCCGGCCTGTACTTATTCAGTACGTACTGGCTAGGCCTTTTACCGTGGAGGAGGTAGTTATGGAGGCAAACCAGCAAAACCTTGCGACGCTACAATCCATCCCCTGCTACGTACCATAATAAGCCACCCTAGAAGCTGGCATGAAAGTGTCTTTTAACCGGCCTGTTAAGAGTAAATGGATGGATATACAACCTAAGAACGGAGCACGCCCGCATATGTAGTGTCTACTGCAAAAAGACAATCTATAATTAATATGGATGAATTTGTAACTACGCGTGAACATGCCCTACTGCGTACCAAGGTAGTAAGTAGCAATAGTAGCATTACATGTGCCACGCCCCCACGACCAGCTAACGGCCACCCAGCAAAACACATGTAACTAAAACCCTTAATAAAAGGGTAACTATAGGGCTTAAAAATATATAATAAATCTTAAAATTTTCTTTACTATATCTATTATACTATATTAAGAATAATCCTCTTTAAAAAATCTTTTAAGTTTTTTTTAAAAAAGATTTCCTATTTTTTTTAGTATTATAACTGTCACGCTTAATAGCCTATTAAAAGGTGCTATTAAGGTAGGAAGATGTAAGGTTGATGTTCTATCTAACTAGCTAGGAATGGCTCTATAGAAGCTATATATGACCTAGCTAGCGCTATGTGTGGCTGCCACAACTGGCAGACTTCACATGTAACAATTGTCACAGGCTGGTGCCATGACAGTAGGTTAAGCCTACCTCTAGCAGCGTGGCTGCCTCGTACTAGCTATATACCTAGGCTTAACCAGTCAACAATACNNCTGTGGGGTCAATCCGTTACAACAATAACCCTAGAAAACTTAGCTATCTTATTAATAAAAATATTTAAAAATTTAAGCTCTTAAAATTTAAGATACTAAAGGTTTAAATAAAATTAAAGTATTTTTAATAAAAATTTTTTACTTGTATTTATAGTTTTATTAAAGATCTTTAAAAAAAAAGTTGCTGTTAGTGTTTATATAGGGTTTAGGTGGGAATCCTTAATAT